>JABFQC010000962.1:0-21936 GCA_022817085.1 Psilanteris sp. ZL-2020
GCGTTGAATCGTCGAAGAAACATTGAAAAACAAGTGATCAATCATCTTAAATCTAAAAGGATCATGTTCGAAGAACTCAATGGATATTTGTACATCACGAAGGACTTTATAAAAAAATGGGTGTTTATATTCTTGGAACGATACGGCGTTTTTTAAGTAATCAAAGGTTAATTGCACATACTTATTAAAAAAATATTGTTTAATTTGATTATTAACTGAAAATTGATTATACAATATATAATTCTGAGAAAAAATAAAATCAATTTTAATATTTAAAATTTATTGAAACTGGAATTTTATTTTAATAATTATTTCATGTTCCTATATTTTAACTCCAATCATTTAGAATTATTTAATAAAAAAATTATTTTCTTCAACTTCATTTTGTAATTAACTTCATACCCCTCCATTATATTGATTTCTGTCGACATTAAAAAATTTCAAACAATTTCAATTATTTTTAAGCGATGGATATGTCACAGAGTTTATTACGATATATTGCACATTTATATATTAATAATAATAATAATAATAATAATAATAATAATAATAATAATACCAAACATTTTTTACTCCGCGTGATTTTTTATTAAAACTGTAATTATTTTTTTCCAAACACGGTTGCCTTACAAATTAACCAATAACCACGAAATTACACAGAGTTTATTTCAAATAGTCATAACTTGGCCATTTGGAAAGTTTTAAATTAATTGAATAGACCTGAATAGCACGTATAGAATTTTTACTGGATCTGTTGATTCAAACCCGGCACACATACGCGAAATGTTCTATTTTTCATTGCAAAAATTCCTTTGTTCCACAAGGTTTTCAAAACGGTTTAGATGAGACTAAATTACTCGACGAAATTGTATACCAAAGTATTATCTTTATTTTCATTTTGTTAAGTTTCCCGTTGTTCGTATTAGTTAAATTTAAGAAATCTGTCTCGTTTAAAAAATGCCTCGTAATCTTGGAAGATATATAGTTGGTAAGTAAAACCGCAAAAATATTTAATCAGAACTTTTTAATCTTTTAAACCTTCTTCATTACGCTGAAATTGTATTAAAAAATTATATTAAACGATAGTTTTTATTATCAACAAATTATGGTACACTACAATAATTTTTCGAATTAATGTTTTTGGCAAAGCAATTTAGGTCAAAGCTAGGTTTAGGGCTTCAAAGTACCCTCCCAAAGGATTACTATATTAACGTTCAACCCTGTGTCACGGCGCCCAAAAAGGTCGCCTCTACTAAACAACTGAAGACATAATAATGTCAAATTATCATAGAATATAATATTTTTATTATGTACTATATATATAATACGTAATGGGTCATGAATATATATATTCAATGATATTCATTAAAAATCATGCTATTAATCTTATATATATAAATCCTTTTTATAATTGTTTTTAAAATGTAGTTAATCTGTAATTGTAAATAGAATTAAGGTAGATGAAAATAAAATATAAATGTTTGCATAAAATGTTTTCAATCATCAGTACATTATACAAATAAATAAACAATTACATATAAATAAATAAATAGAAATTGTTATTTAAAGATGCGACGGTAAACATAATATCATCTATTTATATATAATTAATATAATATGTAATTATGCAGTCGCAAAACTTAATAGATAGAATAATTATTTACTATTAAAATTGGCAAGTAAAAATATAAACAAAATACTGCAATGACTACGAAATTTTATACAATTATGCAAGTTAGAATCATCTGATCATATCAAATTGTCATTCTAGTAATCTATGTTTATTATAATGTCTCAATTGTACTATATATTTTAATCTAAAATATACAAAATTTTGGTGAAATTTATATTTTCGCAGTGTGCTTTGCATTTTATGCTTAAATTTCTATTTCTATAAAATCAATAACTATATATAGATTTTGAGGAATTTGAAGAAAATAATTTATTACGTAATCACCTCCAAATAATTCAAACATAACATTTCATTACAGTTGAAATGTATAATGATCGATATAATGAATAGCAAATAATTTTTTGTTTCTGCCCTAGTGAAAATGAAAATATATTTGTAATATATCGACAGTATATTGTAAATATATTTTTGTGTTTACTAGGGTGTACCCTATTGAAGTTCTGTTAGAAATTTAAAAGTTTACACATAATAATCTCTCTGTTTGCTAGTCGGTCGTATATAATATCTGATATTAAATTTTGTTTATTTTGTAATTATTTATAAATTGCGATATATTTGCTATTAAATGTCTAGTATTGTTTAATACTGCAATATTAAATACTGAATATCAAATCGAATTAAATTTTGTCAACAGTATATATAGAAGAATTTAAAATTCAATAAAATACATAATTGAAATTCGTTTAATCGTAAAATTAATAACGACAAAAACTTAAATTGTAATAATTCAAAAAATATTATATTTTTGAAGAAATAATTACTTTTTTTATACGAAAGCAATCATTCTGTGTTTTACACGTAAATGTAAAACGAATCAAAAAAATTTAATTGATTTACAAAAATATTGTAACGCTTAACGGAATAAATTTAAAACGTGTATCGAATTGCTTTCAGAAAACCGTTTTACAATTCTCGTTTATTAGACCTCTTTTTCTCCACCGCAAAAAGTACTATACACGATTTTCGCCTGCCCTAACATTAAATACATACCTTTTTTCATCATACAAATCGATACTAAATAGCGCTGTAAAAACGTCACAATGAATTTACAGAATGTTCGGGATCCGTCATTATCAAAAATCTTCATTAACGATGACGCAGCAAATTTTATTTTTTGCACATCAGCAAATATCAAGCTACTGTGAAAGGCGTTGCATATTACAAACGACTATTTATTGACCATCCATTTAGTCATTAGACCATCAAACACACACTTCGTCATGGCATGAGATAATGCTCAATTCATAAAGCATTACTAATCGCATACGAAAAGAAAAGCAATCTTTTGTAGAACACCTTCGGAGTTGATTTATAATTTAACAAAAAATTGTTGAAATTTTTTAATAGACATTGAATAAAAATTCAACAATTCTTTTCGTACAGAATATTAAAATATCATTCATGAGAAAATTTCATAAAATAAATGAGAATTTTAATCAGGACCTTATATTTAATTCGCGTTCATTTATACATATATATTCATTCGTATGTAATTTATGTATGTTTGTGTATTTGTATGCGTGTACATCTACAGTTCATTCCTGTTTATTATCCGAACGTTGATTTTAAAGCATCACATTTATTGGTAAAAACAGTAATTAATGAAATAAAATATACTAAAAATCAATATAACGTTTATGTCAGTGATAATCAACTGAAATGTAAATAGACAAAGCGGTTAATGCTTTAATTTTAATCGTTGTCCAATAATGAAGTGGGGATTACAAAATAATGTATAAAATCATAAAATTGTGATGTGAAACAGACGGAAAGCGGAGAATTATAAAAAAAACTTTTTAAGTGGTTTGCAACTCACGACATTAATATATATTTAACAATTTAACGTTCAAAATTAAAATTTCACGGTAATTGATAAAAATAACAAATTTAATTCATTATAAATTGTTATGTTCAATAACATTTGTCTACAATATTATATCTATATTATAAACAATTTAAAAAACAATTAAAATTACAATAAAAATCAAGTTTAGATAAATATATATATATATATATATATATACACGGAGAAAACATATATCCAACTATTTACTATATAATATATCAAAAGTAGGATATACTTGAAAATACTATAAAAATTACTATATAATGTATTAATCTTTTGAATGCGCACAATATTAAATTCAACTTATATAGAAATTTTTAATATATGATATAGTGATTTTTATAATATTTTGAAGTATTTTCTATTTTTGATATATTATATAGTAAAATGTTAAATATATGTTTCCTCTGTATATATATAAAATATAAGACTATAAAATGATTGAATTCTATTTTTTAAAACCAAAATCGACGTATTTATTCGTAACAACTAACAATACCTTTTAACAATACTTAAATTAGTACTATCGGCCAGTAAACGCAGCTCAAAAATATTTACAAACAATTTTTTCTCAAATCAAAAATAATTGACCTCATAACCTTTCGAGCAAATAAAAAGTGATGTACCTGAAGGCTCGTGGTACCAACCTAAATACCGATTTAGAACTTCTTAGAGAGAAATGCTTTTACCAGCAGACGCGTTATATACATTCAAATAGTTCAATTAAAAACTATTAAAAATTTACATAAATAGTAACATATTTACAAGATATAAATGCATTCATGAAAATCAACACATAAAAAGAACAAAACTTATCTGACCCAATTATAAAAAATAAGCCAATTTATGAATTGTTGATGTAATATACTCAAACAACGTATTATACAACAAATGAGTGCATAAATAAATTGATAAATAATTATATTAGCAAAGCGTATTTTATTCACAAATCCGTTAAATTTAGCTTTTGCACTAAAAATGCTATACTTTTCTTGCACATTTTTCATTTATTATCATAATGAATAATGAAAATACATTATTAAAGGAATATATTTACAATAATTATTAATACTCCCATAATTGCATTTATGTTATTAAAAAATATGAAACAAAACCTACTCGTCACCTGTTTAAGCACATCTTAGGCGTTTTATCGATCAATTTATTAATTAAATGGACTTAAAATCTATATTTAATACTGTATAAAAGCAACATAATGTTCAACCGATATGTCTAGAATATATATGTCGACATTTATCTATTTCGACTATGTATATTCTTGAACCATTCATTCTGCCTGCGCGTTAGTTCTTACGTCAATCTCGACGAGACAAAAAAAAACAGGTTCGAATTATGAACTTGTTTTCATTTAAGGCGCGCAATTTTCATAACAATATCTTCATAAAAGAAACTCGTCGAGACTCTACGAAGATACAGAAATTGAGTTGCTTATTCGGTCAGATTGATCGATACACGGCCGTTCCAGTTTTAAAACGTTGCGTTTATAAAACCCGTGACGTGTATATTATAAAATAGTGTACTAAATTGCGAGTTTGAATATTAAATGTTATAAAATATAGTTACCGCAGAAAGCATTTAAGTAAAATACAAACTGCATACAATAAAAATATTCGTTGCGTATAAAAGTGTCTTGGAATTGTATGAAATGCAACACGCAGAAGTTTAAATGTGAATGTCAGCTTGTTCATTTGCACAAAAATTATTGAAATTTCATTTTTTTAATATTTTTCAGAAATATATATTTACCAATTACGCCATTTTTCTACTATTTTTTTTAGTTTCGAAGCGACCTGGCATTTAATTTATGAATGGTATAAAGGTGTTTTAAGCATATTTTTTTGGTTCTTACAGTTTTTTTTTTTTTTTTTTTCAACAAAAAAATTGTATATCATGTAGTATCTAAATTACTCGTATCTACGTGAGTCAAGTACGTAACATTATAACTCTTTTTAATATACATTAATTCGTTCGAATAACTAATTTAAAACTGGAATTCATCTCTCAAATTACATGCACATTTATAAGCTCCCAGCAAACTTCCAGCACAAACCACATATTCACAAACTCGCACCTCCCAAACGAAGCAATATTAGCCCTGCTACTATCTTACGTGAGTGTAGATACAGATGTATATATAAACATATTAGTTTAATCGTTTGCATTTCTTTATTACACGAGCCACATTAAATTGAAATTATAATACATGCATGTATACACATTTCATATCCTGATCTCAAAACCTAATATTTTTCAAAGTAAAACAATTTCGAAAATTTATAAAAACGGCTTGAAACCAAGCTTATTTAAATTTCAAGTATTTCGGAAATTCGCTTCTAAGAGAACTTACAATTATAAAATAAAAAATATATATTCAATATTATGTTCTTAATATCAATAAATTATACCTTAGATTGTTTTAACCGGAATAAATCTATTAAGATAATTTCTCAAAGGAAGTAAATTTTATCCATTACAAACTTAAGATAATATATAAATTTAAAACAAATTTATTACTTGTCATAAATGTTTACAAAAACATGTATGCCGTGACGACGTTTCAATCTTCAGTTTTGGATTATTTTCAAGTCTTAATTAAAGTTATTTATGTTAGTTAATATTATCATACAATTGCATTTTGTCAAATCATGTCATCTTCTATAAAAATTCTTCTCGTCACTTTTTTATCAAAAAACACCAACTAAAAAATTAAAAAAAGAATAAATAAAAGGACCGACATAATACTAACATGCTAATAACTAAAATTATTAACACTTTTCAAAAATTGGATTAAACTAAAATTATAAAAACTACACTGAGAAAAAAGTTAATATAATTTTTATTATACTGTTTATAATTTGGGGACAAATGCTTTCATTTTAAAATTATTATAATACAGTATGATAATAATCTGCGCAGAAATACCCTGGCGCATCATTATATGATTGCGCCGTAGTTTACTGCGCATATTATTATTATACTGTATTAGAATAATTTCAAAATGAATGCATTTGTCCCCAAATTATAATACAGTATAATAAAAATTATAGCAACTTTTTTCTCAGTGTATATACACACACTTTATAACTAGCTTCTGACATTAAGATATTGTAATTTAATAAGTTTAATCCATTGTTTATGTATAAAAAATATACTTTTAAGAATAATTTAATTAATGATACTAATGCGGATCTAGTTACTGAAAGTATTACACTTGTTTCAAAATATTTAATGAATTTTCTCTTATATGAACTTTGTGGTAGCACACAAACATTGTGGTATTTTACTGTTCTTCCTTCAACACATGCTTTTTTGTAGAATATTGCCAGCACGCCTACTGTTCTGTCTGACGGTAATGCGGTAACGCCTGTTTCCAGTGTTGTCTTGGAGCATTGGCAAGTGCCAAAGATTGGTCGCGTTCTTTGTTAAATCTTTACGGAGAGGACTTGGAGGAAAGAATGGCGAAAGCAGAAGAGAGAAGACATCGTGACATAGCCTTACATGGAAACGCGTTGTTAATGCGTTACTGTCGACAATTCTTTAGCTGCATCACGGCTTCCCAGCATTGTTGGTACCCGCTGAAATAGATTATTGCAGCCCTTAGATCGTCCAGGATACCTCGATTTTACTAATTACGCAGCACTTTACTGGTGTATGTTTACAAGTAATTTAATTACACGTCATCAAAAATTACCTTACAAATATGATCAAACTAAATAATAACAGTAGGAAAAATGGGCAAATATCTAAATAACATGATAAATTATGGTTAAATATGTCAGATATTACCAAATAATTAATTAAAACAATTACATCCTCTAGTGTTTATTTACATTTTTGCTCACTTCCTGCTGTTGTTATATAGTTTGGTCAAATTTGTAAGATTAGTTTTTTTAGTGCAAATATCAACGATGGTGTAAATTCATATTCTCAAATCAGTTTAACTTATATTATTAAGAAAGAAAAAGTTACACAACAATACTCTTTGTGTTCAGACAACACTTAATTAGTGCAAATGTTATTGTTAGTAATTGTACAGTGTACTTTATTAAAATTGTAATTACTACTAAAAACTGAAGATATATCTTTACTGACTAGCTAATGTACAATGAAGTTTTTTACAAGCCAATATAAATTTTCGTCTACTCAACATACATATATATTTATATATATCAAATATCATTAAAGGAAATTGAAATTTACTCATTTTAAACATTATCAAATGAAAGTTAAATATAAACGATATAATAAATACCTTATCGAAACTTTTGGATTATTAATAAGTTTAGTAAATATTAAAATTATAAAATAAAACTTTTTTATTTAATTGTAAAATAATCGTAATTTGTGTTATCTTAACATAAATTTATGCCCTCGTATAAAACACACAATCTAATATATTGCTGCACTATATCTATAATATATTTTGTATGTGCATTTTAAGTCAGTGATTATTTATAAAGATACATTTGGCTGAATTGAGTATTTGAAAATTTCAACAAAATTGAATTTTGTTTTGATACTTGAGTATCGCATTACCTCTAAGAGCCTTATATTAGTCTAATTATATATATACCTATATATACGTATGTAACTAAAAATATTAATGAAACCATTTCCAGTTACTAAATTTTGCAGCTATTACGTACGTGAACGAATTAAGCCGCAAACAGATATTAGCACTAATTTTCAAATTATTTAAATATTTTAAATTCGATGCAATTTTTTGTCATACGCATCATGGTTCACCGTTCCCGTACAAGTAAGTTACATTGTAAATACACGTTCTCATTCACTCGTACTATTTTATATGTAAGAGACCACGAGTATATTATATCCACGCAATGTGCGCGCTCTCCAGGTGCAAGCGTGCAGAAGTAGGAACATAAATTCTGATACTTCGCGAGATGCTGTAGCATCAACGCATAACCACACAGGTCGCGTCTATCCCGAGCGGGCGGTACGAGTAATTGCTCTTGTATATTGCAGGGACCAATCACAGGTTACGGGTGTAATTATATTTCAGGTAATTGGCTGACGCACGTTGGGTCTAGATAACTGCTCGCTTGCAGTACTTTTAACTATTTCTTTCATTTAAAATATTATGTGAGATTAAAAAGTAACGCTACGGGAATTAAAAATGTTTAACGTAATTAAGATTGATGTTACTTTTGATGAATGGAGTCGGGTTTTTGCACGAACAATAAAGCCAGGTTACGATCTCCGAACAATCAAATAATATAGAAAAATTCTCGTGAAAATATTATAACGATTAATAAAGGATGAATGAAAAATTATAAAACGTACTATTTATTTATATACAAATTTTACATTTTTAGTGAAAATATAGTTTATACCATCTACACTGAGAAAAATAGATAGTCGATTAAATATCTAAACAGTTTCTAATATTGTTAAATCGAATAATTAGTATTGTAGCTGTGACGACAATCTGAATATTCTATTCAACAGTCTGGATTTTTTACAATCTTGACTGTCGAATTGAATATCCGTTTCGTTAAATGCGCTATCTGTAGTTTAACAAACTAATTTTAATATCTAGATTGTGAGTTTAACAATATTTTCTTTCAATGTATATTATAAACGAATTATATTTCCGATTTCTTCATAAACGAAAAAACCAAACTGCATAAATGGCAAGTAAACACTAATACCGTAATTCAATTAATTATATTCACAGAATAGATCCAAACGATTATGCAATGCTTTGTCTCGCATAATAGCATTTTACGTGTAATCATTTAATTACAAAATGATCAATCATATTCAGTATCATAAATTTAATTGCTCGAGAGTTCTATATAGGAAAAAGTTACTAACTAATATTCAGTTGGTTAGACCGTAAAATAACCTATTCACAAGATCAATATATAATTTCCTGTTCCACAGATACCGAGATAAGTTCTTTATCGGCGCGCTGGTCTGGTTAAAGATAATATTCCGACACGGCGTTTTAATAGACAACGGCGTGCTTTTCTGAGATGGCAAAAAACGTTCTGATAAGAAATGAACAAAAACGCCGAGATAATGGAATGGAAGGACGAAAAGAAGGCGGCGTGAATATGCTCGCGTAAGTGGATACGTGCTCGAGGGTGGTTATAATGGTGTAATTATCCATAGCTGGGACAAATTGCGTACACGCCTGTGCGCGACGCGGCCGCGCGGTTCACGCGTTCCGCGGCTCCTATGCGGTGCGTGGGTGTGTTGGAGAACTTCTTCTCGCTGCCAGCCAGACGGTCCGGGGGTGTCTCGTTAAATCGCGACAGGATGCCCTTCGCCTTCCCGCGAACAAATCGCGCACTCCAGGCAGTGCTGGGCATTAATTATGACTCATTAATCTGCGCGATAAAAAAGCGCGCTCGTCTGCTCGTACAACTCGTTTGTTGATCAAATGCAATCGCATCGTATTTTCCGATTGCTTTGGTCGTTCCCTGGGAGCGTTTCACTTGTTTTCTATGTTAACAGCTGCAGGACTTCGCTGAAAAACTATTTCACATTTTTAGGTGAATCTTTCTTTGTGCATTGCTCAAGTGCCAAACCGTTATGTAGATTGTAGGTGCAAAATAATATGAAACAAGATCTTTACAAAGAAATCTTTGCAGAATCCTAATATAGCTTCGTTGGTCGGAGTTAATTATTGGTGTAGGAGAATAAAAGCCGTCATAAATACTTACAAATATAGGAGATAATCATAGTTTGGAATTGGGTTGAAACTAGGTTGCAAATAAGAAAATTAATAATTAATTTACGGTGAAAAAAAAACTTTCCAAAATGCGAAAGTTTTCAGCAAAAGTAAGAATGCATTAACAAAATGTATATATAGCCTATAGCGTCTATTCAATCTTATATAATTCAAATTTATATATACACTTAAAGACTTTTTTTGAATAGAACCATAATTTTTATGACAATTTCATGAAAATAATAATAATATATTTGTTTTTAGTTTATATACAATTGGCAAATGATTGTAAATAATTTGAATATTTCATTTGGTTTATGCAAAATGAAATTTCACTTGTATCAACTGTAATTGTCTGTTAGTTTCAATATTAACCATATTTTATAGTTGTGATAATAGATGAATATATTAACAAGAACTATATATTTTTTGTAGTAACCAGTTTTACTGTAATTTTCTCTCAGTGCATGATTTTAATAAATTTGATTTGTTGAAGTTTTAAATATGAATACTAATAAGAGAGTATTTACAAAATTGAATGCACTTTATACACTCATCATTTTGTTAATGTTACAAAAGACATAAAATTTCGGCTATATCATTCTGAACAAAAATAAGTATATATAATGAAACCAAAATATATATTTTTTACATAAGAAAGCAGATTGCGTCAAAGCATGTTATTATATAATTATTGTTCAAATAAATAATGCGTAATTTATTCGAATGAATCGTTGATTAATTGAAGTGGAAATTCGCTCGAAAGAGGTGAAGTTGTCTGGGCATCAAGAACAGGTATGAACAATTGCTTTGACAAGTAAAAGCAGTTCGATGCTTTTACGGATGGAATCTTAACGAGCTTACAAAGAACGTGTCGTCGACAGGCGCGATTCAACGAAGGTGGAAACCGGCCCTCAAGACGATTTTACGCGAACGAAACGGGATGAGACGGCGCAAAAATGCAGTTTCCCATCAAGTGGCGAACCGCATCGTGGTGGCGGAGGATGCTATGGGACGAACTATTGTAAATTGTATTATACTACCGTATGCAGATGCCCGTGCGTCCCACGACCAAGCAACGCAATTGTCTGACCGGAGACCACGTGCAACAACGAGTCTCTTCGGGAATTAGATGCTTGTCGTCGACCAACTCTTCAACCAGTCTCGATTTTCAATGGGTCCATTTATAGCAATGCAACTAATTATTTTTCATTCGCAATAAACAGCCGAGAAGCTATTTTCCGTGCGAATAACGTTTTTCGCGATTCAGGCGAAATTTAATATTATTATTATTATATATGTGATTGTAATTAGCGGTTTACACGAGCCTCAAACAAATAACGACTCGTTTCTAGTCAAGCGTCTAATCTCGTTAGCGTAGCTTTCTTCTCGAAAGATGGTCATATTTTGCATGCATTCGTGCCTACCGAGCGCAGAAACAATGCGAGTTATAAATCCGCGAATTCAAGCGTAGCACGTGAACGAATATGCTAATTGTAATGGTTTTCGTTTTAAAGCTTCAATCCCAATCAATTAAAGACAACTAATAAACGACGAGTATTGCCGCGACCTCACCTTCACCTCCTCGAGTATCCCTAACTCGGGACGATAAATCGCAGAAAATTATGAGCAGAAACTGCAAAATTATATATGGATATCCACGCGCGATCACTAAAAAGTATTTTTTTCTTGTTCCGAGGATAATAATTTTAAACGACGTTCACAATCGTACGCCGCGGTTATTTATCTATTTAAAGTCAACCGTACTCAAATACAGTTTCCATAATCATACGCATTACGGAAACCTCTTAATGTGTCTTTTATTCCACGCATTATCCCCGAGACACCATAAACAAGGATATAATCTAAATTGTATGCAAATTGCGGCTAAACATTTTCCCCACTTCTGACGACGTTAACTACACGCTCTCGCGAGGTTTGAGGTCTTTCGGAAACCGTTTCCGTGTCGTTGGGCCTCATTTGTCTCAAGTCAGAGAAACTCATTTGAGACCGCGAACAGGAGACATCTTATAACCCTCGTCGTTACGTGGGTACGTCGTAAAAGCGGTCGGAAGAATACGTTGGACGTTGTCAATGGCAACGTCTCGTTAATAACGCGCGACCGCCAAAAAAAGGAAACAAACGTCGAAATGGAAAAAACGCTTCAACTAATCATGGAAAATTCCCATTCGGTGTTAACAACATTTATGCGCAAGCGATATTAATTTTAATGGCGGAAACGTTCGTGCATTTCAATGTGAACTAACCGCGCGCGGTCATAAAACTGGTCGCCAACAAAATTCTTGGCTTCATTTATGTTGGTCAAGATATACGGAAACTGATTGGAGACAATAGCCCGATAACTCATAATAGTATACTTATTATACTATCGATAGGGCATTCTAAGGTCCACGCAGCTTCATGAATCCGAATGAGTATCGAGACAATAGTACCGCTTATTTCTACGTAACTCGTTACTCCTAACTGTTAGTCCTTTGATCACTGTTTGCAAATTAACAAATGTCTCGGACAGCAATCGCAACGGTATATATATATATATAATGCAACAGTATTTCAACCTTTGTTCCCAAATTGTTTCGAAGCTCACTGGCTTATCGTCGTCAGAATGCGCGTATTTAATAATTTTATTTAGGATCTTCAGTTTGATCCGTTTGTTTTTTGTTCTCGAAAAAATAGCATATCCGAGTTTCGTGTAGTATTTTCAAGACTTCCGAGCATGGAGACTTGTTTATATATAGTTGATCTTTCGATCCGCGCTGGTAAATGGAGCGAATGACGGAGGCTTGTTTTTCCTTTTCTGCTCTTCATTTCGATCTTGCTTCTTGAGTCTTTCGTATTCTTCTTACTTTTTGTTGCTTCGTTATTTTCGCCCGCACTATAACGACACTTCAAGAATGGCTCGACGATCAAACAGACGTACAAGAAATTACTTTGCCAGAAAGAAACGATTTAAGCAATGCTTTTTATCGATAGTCAATTATGTCGAGCTTTTTTGGTTTTGCTATACACGCGTTATTTCATTATAAAATATCCTTTCTATTGTTTTAAGATGATTAGTGGTATATTTTATCAACTTCTGGTGCATATTTTTAAATACTGATCAGCAATAAAATTAATTACATGGAGAAAAATAACCTATGAAAGCTTGCTATACAATAAAGCAAATTTATTTTATAAATTATAATAAAATGTACCATAAAGAAGATGAAAATATTATTTTTATGGTACATTTTTACTACACGGAAAGAAATTAAGGAGTATTAAAAATTACTCCTAAAATATCAATTGATGTGTGACCGAAGTGTTGTATTTTTACTAAAATGTCAGCAATTTTGACTAAGATATGTGCAATATTTACTAATTTTTAAGTATAATTTAAAAATAGAACACTACTGTCAAACATTTAATATTTTGCTAGTAATTTTTAATACCATGTTTCTTTCCATTTATAATTTAAAAGACCAATTGAAAGTTTTGACAGTGTTAGGTACATTTGCCTTATTGTACTCCCAGTCCGGATGATTTGTCACATAACTCGACCTAAGCAGACAACTTTTATTATGGTAAACAAGCGAGATAAAAGATTTAGTTAGATGACGAATCATCCGGACTGGGTTTACACGGAAAGAATAGTTTTAGCATGAAATACTATATATTTATACTAAACCTGGGATGGCGTATTTAATAATGAAGACATTACTATATAATACTAAATAAATTACTATATAATATAGTAATTTTTGATAAAACATTTTTTCCATGTATAGATGTCTTAAATATTTTTCTGCCTGTAATGCTCTAAAATAAGCCAATTACGGTTGCGACCGGACAACTGTCAAAAATAATCAATTTTCATCAAAATTAGCTATTTTATGACAAAATTATCGTGCTCTTTTAGTACATAATATTTTGCATTAATATCACCAATCGCCTACAACTTGTTCCAAACACGATACTATTAATTGATAATATTTAATTAATAATTAATCAATTGTCCTCGAGCGCAGTCCGATTCATGAAAAAGTATTCGAGTTAAAATAGCTATTTAAAATGTCAACGTCTTTGAACGAAACGCGAAAATAAACAAATAAAAGAAAAGCGAAAGAAATTTTGCGAATAAGAGAAGACCCTACGACCATGTAGTACCATGTGTCACTGTCGCGGAGCGGGTCAAAGTTTACGGAATGGGCATAAAAATTCTCTCCCTACTTCCACTTTCTTCTAACTGATTCTTCTAACGGCGTTCAATGTCTTCTCTTTACTTCTATCTTTAAACATTAGGCTACCCGGTAAACTATTCAAAGTGAACAATAAAAGAATGGAAACAAAAGAAAGCAAAACTGATATTAAAAGACAGTTTATGCGTCGGTTATTCGTATTAAAAAGAGAGAAACAAAGGTTACGGACAAATTGCAAATGACTTATGAACCTTTATTTTTCAGTTGCGAATTTCTCGAGTAATAAATAATCGGACGTCGGGCCATACATGGGCGCGCAAACGGTACCATCAGTCGTAGAATAATCGACGTCGCCTGCAATATCGACACTGACAAAGAAGGTTAATATCTGTGCAAGGGCCACTATGCGGTGTATTGCGCATCAAGAAAACTTTACGATAAGAAATTATTTCATCGAAATAAAACCTCTTAATGACGCACGCTGAACGTTTACGGAACGTATGTTCATCAGATTACAAATTTAATCAGCCTCATTCATCAGAATATAATATTGCAGTATATTTTCAGCACAAACGCAACACGCATTTAATAGTCGAAATATTGGTTGATTCTTTTGCTAACGCGAGATGGTATCTGCGAATCGAAAAATAACATGTTTGTATTATGTAGTTGCGAGTCTTAAAAAACCGCTCCCGTATTAAACAAACTGCATTGGTTCGTTATCAACGCGTTTAACAATTGTTCCACATCGTCCCAACTGCCGACTCAAGAGTTCTGCCAGTTACCGCGATCTACCGACAGGTCGTTGCGGCCAATCTTTACTACCTATCTGCACGATCAGTTCTATCGTTATCCAGCGATGCGTACGTACAACTGCTCCTTTCAAATAGCACTTGATAATGGTTGTGGTCACTAAGATTAATAGTCCCGACGATGGACAGCTCCCGTTTCAAAACAAGAAATAGCACCCGATACAAAAAGATACCGTTTGTATTAATTGGCACAAAAATCTTAATCCTTATCAAATTTACTCGCCACATTTATCGCGTCCAGTACTGTTCGAAGTGAAGTGTCATTGTGTTTTAATAAATTATTTTTACATGCAAAAGCCGGCAAACGTTTCTTCGTTTACAAAAGAGTTCGCTCGCGGTGATATCGGCAGGTGTTGTACGGTCTTTCAGGTCCTAGCTTTATCATCCGTATATTTCTGTTTCAGTGACGAATTGGCAACCAGGAAATAGAGGCGTGAAAGGCGTATTCTTTTTTCTTAACAGTTTCCACTCGAGCGCGGCCACTCTGTGAAAAGCTGAAAAGCTTCCTTAATTGCAACAGGCGTGCCTCGTTTGTCGATAGCGATCGGAGCATCGCGTAGATCGAGCATGGCTGCTGCTAATAATAACGTTTTTTCATCTGTCGTTAAGTTAATGCGATTTTGTAGAAAATATTATACTATTATTATGAAATGAACATAAATGTATAAAAGTAGTGCGGGGGTACAAAGTTTAATAACAAAGTAACTGTAAATTAAATAGTGTATATAAAAATGAACTGATCAAAATGGAAACGCAATTTTGTATCGGGCTTTATTGTCGTAACTAATAACATTGAAACGGAAGGTTTGAAATAGATTCTTTTTGATTGTTGCACGTAAAATACGAGTTTGAAATAGTGATATCTTTTTATGAGTTTTAACAGCCAATTTTATGTTATAGATAACAAAATTATCAATTAAGGTGACATAAAAATGAATACCGATGAATACAAATTTCATCGGAAATTATTGATCGTACAACACAAAATCATACACTGAGAGAAATTTGGTACACGGAGAAAACTACTTATATTGTATTAACGCCAAATATACCCTAAATACATTATTCAAATGAACATAACAGAAAAAGTATGTAATCGTAACATTGCGTATAATATTATTTGCATGATATTTAATGTAGTTGATCATACGTAATTTTAATAATCATTATGTAATTTCGTAAAATAGAAGTTAAAACGTAACAGACATGATGATTTCGGATTAATTATTACTTTTACTTTATTAATTTTTCTCAGTGTATAACAGATTTACTTTCTGTCACAATAATATAAGAGAATGTACACTGAGAAAAAGATTCGATAACTGTTATGAAATATATTTTTGAATAGGAGCAACCACATATATGATAATATTTATTGCTTGGAGTTTGATTTTTATGTCGCATGTAATAAGCTATTAATAAATCTGATAAATATAATTTATATGTAATAACAATTATTATTTCCATTTACATATTATACACAAAGTGATAATATTTATCACATATGTGGTTGCGCCTATTCAAAAATATATTTCTTAACAGTTATTAAACCTTTTTTCAGTGTAGGTATAATATTAACAGACAATTCTTGTATTATTAATAAGAATTCCTGTTACCACAACAAGAAATTTTTCTCGGTGTGGATATTAAATTCTGCAATTTATAGTTTGTTACAAATTTAATGTATATTAGTATAAAAATTACTCAGCGTGTTTGATTCTTGCATGGATCGCATGTCGTTATATTATTATACCGAAATGGATCAAATGAATAATAATAATAATAATGTATTATTTATGAAATACCAGTTTTATGTCGTAAAATGTTGGTTGGTCCGTTTCATAAAGTTGATGCGGCGTTATAAATGAATCAAAGAAATAGAACATTAATCAAACGCCATGATTTTAAAATTATAATAATTGAAAATGTTAAATCTATCTGTTGATATTTCCATTTAATTCGAATGCATGGATTATAAAGAAATGGTAATTCGGGCCTTAAAATATAACGAATGAAAAAATGAAGAAAAGTGGTGTTTCGTGACGAAGAGGCAATGGCATTAGGTATGGATTTATTCGAAAAGGGGCATCCGAAATTGCTCGATTACGGTATTGCCGTCATTAACAACGACTACGTTAACTACGAGGACAACAACAGCAACAACAAAGCTACAACTTTGCTGCGAATAAAAGAGCGAAGCTCTGCCTTGACCAGTTGTAAAACCGAGTCGGATGTTCTCGAGCAACGAGCAATCGACTCGGCTGTTTCTCTTTTGAGGGTGGCAATTTGCGGTAATATCGCCAACGACCGAGGTAGCACGCTCGTAATGGGCCCGCGTTATGTGCTGCCGGGGGTCTTCTCGGAATCGAAAATCGAGGTCCGACTTGTCTTCTAACGTCTATTCTTTAAAATTCAATGTAGATTTAAATAAGTGCCGCATAAGAAACCAGTGCCCGGATGGCCGATCTATGATTAAATTGAGCGATTTTCTCGAAGCATTCATCTGTTTAATTATTTGCGCAAAATGCAAGATTACAGTGTCGAAATTCGGTAATTGCCGTGATTATAAAGTGGCTGTTACGATTCAGCATTACAATGTTAGAAAGCATAAGCCGACACGGTATTCGAAACTCAACATCGCGCGGTAAAAATTACTGCATTTTTGATGTCAAATGGCCTTATCAAAGATTGGCATTTTTGAGACCACTTTTAAGAAGTAAGCTAGTGGACCATTTCAAAGTTCATTTAATGTTAATAAAAGTGCCTCGAAGTGTAATTTATTGCCTTTTATCGTCACTAGAAATATTAGGTACAAATTGTTGGGTGTTGCTATGATAAGTGACTCGGAAGAACGCGCGCTGATTTATCACTCCCACTTTAATGCTTGAAGATGAAGAATTTTTTCCTGAACGATGCGAAAGTGCATCAATCATGTGATTAGCAATGGATTCTATTATTTATTTGCTTCTTCGACTTGGAAATGTATCCTTTGTTTTCGTCGTTATAGTCGAACAGAGCTCTTCAAAAGCGATGAATGGCCGTTCGAAGAGTCGATCAATGTGTTAGTTGTAATCATCGTTTGTAATCAATGTTGTTATAAGGTTCATTCATCATGGAAATACAAAATATCCACGGAGAAGGATGTAAATTAAACGAAATATTACGGTCGTGAAATCTCTCGGTTGGATATATTTAGTAGAAAGGAAATAGTATTTAACCTCGCAATTATGAGCTATGATATTTTCTTTCATTTTTTTTTCCTTTTTGAAAATTCTATTATAAATAATCGTCTTTAAGTGTTTTACTCTTACAATTTCTTCGAGATTTATACTTGATAATTTACTTTAACCTTCTGGATCTATTCGATTATCACATCTAAAGCATTAACGACTGTACTTTTCTTTAAAGACTTTTAAATTGAATTAATGCGTAAATGAAAAAATATTAAAACACATTTTATAATGCCACGAAACGCAGTTTATAGAAATTTCATCAAGGTCCCTGAGTGGAGAAACATATAGATAATTAAAGTATAACTGGATTTATAGTAATACGATAATAGACAATTTGACTTTCTGGCTTGGCACCGAAATCGACAGCTTATTTACAATATCAATTATCTACTCTCTCGGTAATTTGATTCTATCAACAGTTAAAATCGATTCTCCAATTTTTTCTTATTATTCTTATTATTTTCTTAAAAGCATTTGCGTTTTGAGTAAAAATCTAATCAAAAGTTATCTGTTCCCATTCCCTAGATAAGCCAATTAATAACAATGCAAAACTGTAATAACAACGAACAAAATATTTATTTTCGTTGACAATTATTTAATTTATGTTATTGTTCGTGGTTGAATGCGAGTATCTCAATTCATTTCCGTTTGTAATTTTCGTCATTAGTTGCTTAATTCTTTGTCCTATTCGTGCGTGTTACTTTTGAACTGGTCTGACAGCGAAATTGTTGCCACATCTTTCTTACCCCAGAGCTTTGGAAAATGTGAACTCGGAACCTGTGTAAAGTTCGCGTGCGGTTAAGTGGTCAAGTTCGCGAGGAGAAGGCGAGGGGACCCCAAAAGAAGTCGGAGAGGGGGCGGGAGGGTTCCGTGGAGTAGGAGGATGCGGAGGAGAAGGCGTCGGTAGTGATGGACGAGCGAAGACTTCTTTCTACCGTGACCATCTTCTGCCTCACCCACCTGTCTGCCAGCAATCTTCTAGTAGCCTTGGGCTACCACTTTGTAGCTACCAGAGGCTACTCCTTTGCTACCAACGACCAGCCGAGACGCATAAGACTGCCTTCCTCGAAGCCCTTTGCAAGGTGCTTATTTTTGGATTTAATGTATAACATGCGCGCATGTGTTATGGGCTTACGTTTTATGGAAGCGTTTGATTACGTTTCAGTGCGTCGCGCGGATCATCATTTTGTAATACGCGCTTACGAGACGAAACGTAAAAAACGGATAAATACCATTATTGACTTTTGATAGAGCAGTAGCAACAATCAACTAAGTACATTAGTCTAATAGCATGGGCTAAAATTATTGCATAACGCACGTCGGCGGATGATATTCTAAACAGTTCAAGTAATGGTTTTCGGACTAATGCACCTCTCATTTGCGTGTTTTTCTATTACGAGATAAATAACAGTTCGAATAGCAAAATGATTATTAATGAGCGGGGTAAAGTGTGGGCGTATATTCAATATTTGATAGACGTTTTTGCGCAATCATTAACTTTCTTCTTCAACAAAGTCTATGGCCTTTCCTAAATAATGTCGCAAAACACAATTCTTGAATATCTGAATTATGAATATACATCGTTATTATTGGACCAAAAGAAGATATCAGAATTTCCCTTCAAAATTACTGTTCTGAAACAGTACTTCGATGCGATGTTTGTCAACAAAGAATAATTACCGTTAAAATACAGTAAAACATATTGGGACATAAAAACATAATATTTACGATATTTAGGGGTAATTTTTATGTGTTGACAAACATTGCCTCAGAATACCGTTTTGGCAAAGTAATTTTTAATAGCAATTTTTCTCATGATAATAATTTCTTGTTCTATATAAGAGGCATCGAGTATTCCAATTACGATTTTTAACCATAGCACTGCAAATACATTTTTCATCAGTTTTTTCGCAATATTATGAGAATTCGTAGGCGATTTACATGATATCTGTTCTTTGACGAAACTTTTTGTATTGCGATAAATGCCAACAGCTTCAGTTTGCAATAATATATAATACCGATTGAATGAAAAATGTAAAAGAATATATCGAAGGACGAAAGAGATTAATAGTAGTAAGAGGATTCGCGTTGTCGAATCTCCGAGAGACGAGATCTTGCATTGATCATGTATTCATTTACATTTTCGACGCGATTACATACGTATACGCATTTTTCTCTTTACCTATTCCTGTGATTCTTGTACCTAATATAAACCTGTCCCCCTTGCGAATATCGAGTACCCCGAATGCCCCCATCATAGGTACAGTAGATACGGGCATTCTGGACGGAAGAAAAAGAGGGGCAGAAAAGAAGAAACCATCGCGGGTCCTTATCGCAAAGATTTATCTAAGTATCGGTACCTTTTGTGGTCTATGCAAATTATGAAGGGCACCCGACCATAAATTACGTTATTGACCATCGCGTCGTACTTACTCACGTATAGTATACTCAGGAAGGCACGAGGGGAAAAAGCATGTGTATTTCGCTCGCCGTGGGCGAGCTTAACTTTGTCATTTTACGAACGAAACAAGAAGGACAAAATTGTGCGCAAAAGACAAAAAAACTGAAATCAGACAGAAATTTGTATTATGGTAAATTTACATGTTGCGCCATGTAAACTTTTATTTTCGCGATTTCAAATATTTACAGCTCGTTCGTGCGGTTTTTTGCTTTCCGTTCATTTCGCGTGCTTATGACTAATGCGACGCAATGTGGACGGTTGTTCTAAGGCGCTGCTTAAAACGTTTATATTAGATTCACTGGATGCGGGAGAATTCGCGCTCTGATGCGCCGCGAGTTTATCCCCCGCATCTTCGCAAAGAGACCATTCGATCAGATTTATGAGCGAGAGTGAACACTAAATCAATCTGGATTAGCATACGCCGCATTAACCATAACTTACGGGAGTCAGCTTACTTGTTCATGGTGTGCGCGCCGGTGGTCGTGGAGCAATGATACTTTGTTTCATTTGAGTATTTCATTTAGAAACAGTATAAGTAAAAAGTCAGGTGTACGCGTTCATACTTTTTGAAATTGTTTGTCTACATATTGCGAATGGAAATTATTGTTTTTTATAGAAATATCTATGTGTTTTGAACTTTGACACTTGGTACACGGAAAGAAGAGATTGTTTAAAACAGACGCACATCGTTCGTCAAATAGATATTGTGTATTATAATTAATATAATGTGTAATTCAAACAAATTTATTGTCCAGAATGAACAGACAGTGTGATTAGAATGACACTATTTTTGTTAGAAAAAATTGTCAAAAGTTCGGAATTTATAATCAGTTTTAAATTTTATTTAAAATAAATATTTATATACATAGCGATCAGATTTACGTTGAATAATTTTGATGATTTTTAGTAATTACTGTAATGACACTTTCAGTTTTATTTATTATATACTACAATTTGAGGTTATTAAGGAT
>JABFQC010000963.1:0-21910 GCA_022817085.1 Psilanteris sp. ZL-2020
TGTGGTTTTTTTTTTCAGGAGAAAGTGGGCAACCAGTATTAGGGGGGGTCTGGGGTGTGTGAAATGTGTGTAAAGGACACGAATTTCGTTGGGGATTTTCAAAATTTTGTCCAAAAATTAAACCGTTAATTGCGCGAAAAGGAAAACTGTTGGGGTGGGGTGGAGGGAGGGGAGGGGGAAGAAAAAAAAAAAAAAAAAAAGATACCGGAGGAAGTCGACGGGCTTTTCCGGTCAAAATCCGGGCGCACGCGACTCTTCGGATTCGCTCGAAATGTGGGGAATTTATGGATCCAGCTGCGGAAATACGCGCGCGTGGATTTCCAAAGCGTAATCGGACACGCCGCGTCGGATTTTGAGCGAATATTGGGAATACTGTCAACACCCTTTCGACTCGTGTATTTGCCGAACGAGCCGCGCGTTTTCGTCATTTCACCAGTTAAATGTTTGCCGTCGAGGCAGCGATTTTTTCCGCCGGATATTTGAAGCGAATCGAGGATCGGCATTAGAGGCGTGCGCTCGTTGAAAAGTGGAGCGGTATCTTATCCTCTATCTCGCCCCACCTCGCTTGTTCTCGACTCCGCACATCCTCCTCCATATATGCTCAACCAGTTTATGTCGCTATACGCCCTTCTTCTGCGAGTCGCATCCTTCGTCTCAGCTGTCTAAAATTTCGTTTTAATGACATTCCGATCTAGTTGTTGATTTTTGCGTCTTTTTCCCGCTAATAGATAATTGGTTGATGCGATTACGGATTAGTGTTACGTTTGTGTCTCGGCAATAATATTTGTTTTATATTTCAATTATATCTGTATATGTTTATATTTTGTATAATTAATGAGGGTAATTGTTTTGAAAGTGATGTTTACGCATTTTCCCGTTTCTTTTTAACGCAAATTTGTTTATAATTAATAATCTCGATTATGAACATAATTAAGCTCGTATTATGAACAGTAAATTTTGTATATATAAATTTCCTTAGTGTACAAATGAAATAAATATATTTCGAATAATTTATTTTTACGTTAATACGCTGAGAAAAAAATATAATAAAAGTTACTATTTATATAATAATTTGGGAACAAGTGTGCAAGTATAGTAATTTATATAACATAAATAAAGTAAATTCAATCGATAAGTTACTATTTTCGACTATTTTATATGATAAAATTCACTACATTTGCACACTTGTCCTCAAATTATTATATAAATAGTTTTACTAAAACTTTTATTATTTTTTTTTCTCAGTGTACGTACAATTCTGTTAAATAATTTATAATCATAGTTGCAAATATGCGCTTTGGCTCGGCTCGTCCATTCTCAATTCTCTCCTTATTTAACGCCATTATTAATTACTCCTTCGCGTTGCTTCTTTATCCGACAAATAATACAATTTGTATCAAAAATAATTTACCCCTCTCATAAATCACGACCCGTAATTACCACTGGCACTTGAAAATCGATCTTTCTAATTGATCAATTCACCAACAATTTTCGGTGTCTGTGAAAATTAATGATCCTCGAAAAAAGCGCATTACGCGATCGAGCCATCTCAATTTCGTCGCGCCAAAGATCCGGCAAACCACTTAGTAAATTGTCCATGACTCCGAACATGTCGGTTTGGTATTGTGAGTTGAAACGCGTGACCTTCGAAAATGTGATTTTCATTAGGGCCACCCGGGTTGCTTGCTTCTTCTTCCATTACGATCTCACGAAACAAAAGGAACAACAATATTAAAAAATTTAAATTAAAAATGCATCGCAACCGACAACCGTGAGTCAGATATATATATATATATACATATAACGGTGTCCGAAAAATGGTCGCGCCCGGCAGCTGCGGCTCCTGAATGCGGGGGCACGTGGCACATGTGCCGATTCTCATCTTTCACGTGGCTCCTTTTCTATCCGTCTTCTGGTCCTTTTCTTCCTTTTTTTCGACCGCGTAGATGGCTCGAGACATCGAGCATTGGCCCGGCGGATTATGAAAATATAATGAAATGCGCTCGCTCGTATGATATGGGTACAAGGACTGTGCGAACACAATGCGCCCTCCTCCGCAGAACCACATCGCCACGCGAAACGCCGTCGCGCCTTCGCCACAACCTTTGTAACCTCATTGTGCATTGCCGAAAAGCCCTCCGGCACAAAACGCCTGGATTCAACTCCACGATCGTTTTGATTGATTCCTTAACTCCGTTTTCTCTTCTCTTTTTGTTTTCGTCCTTGCCTCTTATTTTCTCTTCTGTCCCTCTTTGCTTCATTTACTCTCTCTTTAATTCGAACCATCGATGTCGTGCTTCCCGTTCGTCGGAGGATCGTAAAAAAGATCGCCGACCTTTTTGGTTAATTGCGCGAAATTGCGCAGTGCAAAATTGAACTTTGCGACAATTTTTAGCGCAGGGTTTCGGAGACGGTCGATTCGCTGCAATTAGATACGTATTTACGGACGAATATTTGATTGATCAGACGATTCGGATCTTTGTAAGGATTATTCCTTTTATGAAAATATGTATAACAGCGCAGAAGTTCGGAAAGTACTTTCTATTATGCTTTTTCGGAAATTCCGTCGAGAGCCGGCCGGTATTGTGGAAGCAGAAATAGCAATTTTGAATAGAATTCCGGGACCACCCCACATGGCACGGAATCGGTTTTCGACTCCGACGCAGCGGCCTTATAAGAGGGATGCGGATACAAGAGGAGCATCAAATATCTGATGCGCGTTGTCGATCTGCGCGAGAGAGGAAGTTTGATGTGGGGTTTCGATGCTCGGTTTCCGATCGAAGGGTTGAATAATAATGGTGGAGATGAACGCGCTGAGATTACGAAGCGATCGCCATTCGGCCGTTTTAAGTATTTATTTCACATTAGGCGTCGGTTATTACTTCGAAATTATTTACGAGAATTCAATTTTTCACGCCCTTTGGGATATATCATAATTAAATGACGCAGCAGTCCTTTCGGATTTGAATGCCTCCGTTGAAAGAAAACTTAATATAAACGTTGGTCAGTTATTTCATTCAAATTAAAGTCTTTAAAGGCGTGTGAAATAAATATCAGAAAAGTATGGTCTTTAAAAGATGAATCAACGTGGTTTCTATGTTTCGTTGACAAATCATTAAGTGTCAATTAATAATTAACGAATTTCATTTTTTTTGTTAAAATTTATTGTGTTCTTTTGCGAGATAAAAGATGTGTATAAAAGATAAGAACCTTGTGGATTAAAAACATATATATATATATATATATATTCACGTATATAACCAGTACAGTCATGACGTAATTGACAATGTAGTTTAATTCGGGCGGCATGATTAGAACGCCGTCTACACCTACTATACAAGAGCGTACGTTGGTATACTGACATCCAGGTTTAAGTACATCTCTAAGGTTGAATGGGCTCGGCTGGCGCTCGTGCTCCCGACACAAGACAGGATCACACATGTCGCGCGTGCATTCATAGTTCGCAGCTGCCAAACTCGCCGGCGCGCGTCGTCATCACGGGATAAGAAGTAGAAGGCGGCCGCCAAACACGCGCCAAATCATCTCGACTAATCCCCCGCAAGAATCATCGCACTTCAATACACATTCATAATCGTATCACTCGGCATTGACGTTCATCCGTTTTATCTCCTTCGCACCCCTCGTCTACGCTTTTCAATGACCAAAATTGACGGCACTGTTTTCGAGAACCTCCGACGGGGCAATCTTCCGCGACGAACCGTGACTTTCAATGACAAACTTAATCGGTCGAATTGATCAATCGAATCAATTAAACAACCTCGGCGGCTTATCGCGATCGATAAATTAAATCGTTTCTGCGGGCGAGTCAGTCGCTCGGCGATGGACGATAAATCGCGCGAGTTTTCGGTCGCGACGCGAGAGAAAAGCTGCGCCAAGTTCAAAGCCGCGCAACCAAACTTCGCGACCCCACACCTCGGTCGTGGTTCGAGCGCGCGCGCGCAACTTCGGCTCGTCGAAGCAATTGAATCATCAAGTTCTCCAGGCGAATTTTGACGCCGCTCATTAACTCATCCGTCATAATCTAATTAAGATGATCCCGGGGATAAAAACTCGGGCAAAATGATGTGTGAATTGCAAAAACGCTGTTGGGTTTACGCGCATAATTCTTCCGGCTAACGACGAAATCGATGCGCACCTGACACCCCGGACCGTATGCTCGGAAGGTCTTAAATTATCGCACCTGTCGATCGCAGCGGGGCCGTTTTTTGAGCGCGCCGCGGCGCCCCTTGTTCCGCACGGCCCGTAGGTCCAATTGCGCGCGGCAGACCCCCGACAGCATTGCCTCGGTTTATCTTATCCGGGCGCGCGCACCTTGCGCAATCTCGCGGCGACCTGCTTATCGCGCGCGGATCGCATCTGCCGCGCGACAACAACGCGCCATTTACGGCACGGTCCGCTGTGATTAATCAGGCGTCTGCGTTTGTTTGCCTCGAATCGTTTGTTTCTCGGCAAATCACGCGCTCTAACGCGGCTTATCGCGGGTAAAATATAACGGCATCGATTGTCTATGACTTTTACGCGGCCTTGCGCCGGCAAATACGTTTTGGCGTTATCGGCAAATCGGCGCACGCGCGATAAAGCGCGTTTCGCGTCGGGGCGTTTGGTCCGAAACGAGCCGCAATATTTGTCGAATTTTAGCGCGATCCACGGTCGACCATTACGAGTCGTGAATTTGTCAACGGATCTCCGCGCGCGGTCGAGTTTTTATTGCCCGACCTGGCGAGACATTAATAATGAGAGAGAGAGAGAGAGAAAGAGATCAAAAGCATTTTCGTCGGTGGATGGTTTGCAAACGATTTCACAGGCGTTTGGCAATGACTCGACTCGATTTCCGAAATGAAGTTCTTAAGTCGGTCGTGGCTCGGCGACGATGCCACCCAGATAGTCCGCGGCAACAGGGTAACACGTGAGACGGGTATCTCGTAACGCGACTTCCATCAGTGTATCCGATACACGATAGTGCACGTAGTGCCATGCGATAGGCGTGATATACAATGCGCCGTTGCTTTGGCACGAGTCTCCTTCGTGTTTCAATGCTTTTCTTTGCGTCGGTTCGTGTGCGTCAAACCATCCGCAAGGGACCCCTTTTTTTCTGCGGCCATACGTGTCCCGGGGAACAACACGAGCCCCGCTCGCCCTCCTTCGCTCGCAAACCCACCGTAAGGCAACGAGCCCGCCACGCATCCTCATTAATACGTTTTGTCATCATTTTTTGTCGGTGGGCCATTTTTTTGGCCCGAGTTAAAGACTTAACAAGTGAATTTCTGAAAAGAAGCGGAGCGCGCGCGCGGCCGATATTACGAGCGCACCAAATGAGAATCGCCGTCGCAAAAAGCGCGACAAAAACCGAACCTTAATCTATGGCGCTTGCCGCGTATTTTGTTTATTTCGCTGGAGCATTCGGTTCATATATATATTTATATATGTAAGTCTCGCAATAAACTCGAAAACTGACGTTAAAAACCGGCGCGCGTTAGTTGACGATTTCCGCCGCGAAACCGCGGACACTCGAATTCGGCAATCGCACCTCGGATGCAAACGTATACCCACGTCCTGCTCTCGGAATTAAAACCCGAACCATAATTAGGCGAATGATTTGCGTGGTCTGGCATATTTCTCTCGTGCCAATGGCTCCGCTCGCTCGGTCCGTTGGCGAAAAAATGCGCCTCGAAAAATGACGTTCGATCGAAATTGGACGCGGCTTTTTGTTCGGCGTAACTGGTGAAATGGCAGGCATCGAATTTCGGGGCGAGTTAAAAGTGCGCGGTACATATTTCGCATGTCCGATATAGTTATAAGAAGAGGCCTAAAATATACTAGAATAGGTACAACACGTACGTCGGCGGCCCTTGCAGGCGGCGGCACATGGTTCGCATCGCTATAGGAAGCCGCAGATGGTTCCTCTGCGGACGATTATGGCGGTTTTTTTGCTCCTCTCGGTTCCTCTTTTTCGTCGCTTTTTATCCCCGTCCTTCTTCCACCAATACGCGCGCGCGATGCGGGACGCGAGCGCAACCTTTCGATCATTTTTTTCGGCGGATAACCATTACGCGGCCGAGGAAGCAGCACGTGCTCAACGAGAACGCCGGATTCCTCGTAAACGAACAACGGGCGGCAACCAGAACCCGAAATTATGCAAACTTTCCGAAACGAAGGCACCCGGAGAAACGAGCGCGGCGGCTTAATTTACGAGCTCCAAATTGCGAGCGTCGACGCGATTTTTTATTAATAAACTTTGCGATTGGCGATTAAACCACGCGCGCCGACTCCAAACGCGTGCTATTTGAATTGGTAATTTTTACAACGCGCGGTAAATTTTATTGCGCGTCGATTCGCGAGTCGCAAACTGACGGCTGTTGCGTGTTGCCCGCGCGGTTTTATGTGTCGATATAAAACGGTCATTGTTTCGCGGTTCGCACCTCCGACGAACGATTCTCCGTGGGTCATCGTTTCGATCGTTTAATTGCGCTTCGTCCCGAGTCAAAATTTTAAGCCTCCGTTGAACCTCGAAAAGTGCGGAAATTTCCATTTTCGCAGTTTTCGAGGTTAAAAAGAGGCTTAAAATTCTGACTCGGGGTGTTTATAACTAAATACAATGGGATTCTTTTTCATTAAGAAAAATATAAAAACGTTTCGACCGTTCGTTCGTTTTCGCGCAAATCGAACGCGCGGCAAACTGCGTCCGGCTCGGATTTGCCTCGCAGCGATGCAAATATTTAAGGACAAACGGCGCCGATGCCGTGCGGTGAAACGCGCAAAAGGCCGCGGCCATTGAAAGGCGCGGACAAAACCGGTGGGCGATATGTTTTCCGAACCGAAAGCGATCGGCACAAAGTCCGAGCGACCGAAAACCCCTTTCATGGCGCGGCTTTCTTAATTTGGCAGTGCGCGCCGGAAAAGCACCCGGAGTCTGGAAAAATAGGCCCCTCGGGGCGTGTCGGCGATGTCGCCGGCATTGTCCGGCGCGCCCCGAAAGCCGTTTAATCTGTGTCGCTCGCCGGATGAAGCCGCTTCCAAACGTTTGCCAGTTTCCATCCACTTATTGTGGGGCTCGATCTTCCGCGTCGCCGGAACGTCACATCACGTTTAATGGACAATAATCGTTTTATTAAACGGACACAGCCGACGATTATTAGGAAGGTTTTACGCGGTCCCGAATATTTCGCCGGTGATTCATCCCGGCAATACAGGCTTATTGCATTGTTGCATTCTTCAGCGACTTTTTAACATTTTTCTATGACCGGTCGTGTTTTTATTTCCGTACCAAACAGACACAATTATGTATGCTGTCTTATGTATATATATATACATATATATATATTTTTTTTTTCAACGTTGTTGTATATATCTTCATTTACGCACTTTTTCGTCATATATTCGATTTGATTACAACATTTCACTCGTGCGGATTTTTGTTGGTGAATAAAATTATTTTATACTTTTTCCATTAAACAAAAAATTCCATCGACAATTATTCTGGACAAATAAAAATTCTGCACGGTATGTTTATAAACAGATACTAATATGAAGCTTAAAAATCGTATATAAACTTTGCTTTAGTTTCTTCTGTTCGTTCTATTGTGCTATAGTTTTAGGCTCTTATGTTGACAAACATCATGCACGATTATTGTTTGGGTACGGTATTTTTAATACAAATTTTTCTCAGCGTATCAAAATAATAAACAGAAATAAAAATCTTTCTTTTACTTCATTTTATTTTATTTTATTTTCATACAAAACGAACAATTTATTTTGCATATTATGCAATCAAAATGCATACTCGTTACTTATATACAGACACACAACCATACATATTTATATATATATTAAATTGAATTAATTCATCGAAAATCGATCTTGATCGGATTGCTAAAGTTGAATTGTTTTCCGAATCGATTGCGTTTCGATAAAACAATCGCGATACTCATAATAATCATAGCAACGCATCTGACCCGGAGGAAATCCAATTTTGGCGCAATTTACGATATGACCTTTGATTGGACAAGGGTGGCTTTGACGCACGTAAGCTTCAATTAAACAACAACGATGTTTTCTGTATGTGCGTTTACCCGGGGGTACGTCTATTCGCGTTACAATGAGAAATTCGATAGTCGGGGGTGGGGGCATAATTATGAAGGTCCGAAAAGCAGTTTGCTAAGCAACACAGTGATCGTTCGTGACGTGGGATACAAGCTGATAGATTAAGCTATTCTCGTCGGATATTCGGCAGCACAATGAGCGGAATAATAAAGCCTCCGTCGGCGGACCCAATTGGCAAATCAAACGGAATGAGAGGTTTTTCGTTGCCAGGGGTCGAAAATCGTTCCGTTCACGTGAAAAACGACAATGCACCGGTGCCATTTTTGATGAACATTGACAGTCCAATTTGTCAAATCGATTATCGTCGTTTAACGACAATAATAATCGGTTTTGCTTATTTTCTTCTTTTTTCTTTTTAGGTTAACTTGCTTTTTTGCACTTTTCACATTCCAACTATTCGAATCGAGTCGTGCCGTGGGAAACGGCGTATAACGACGTTTTAACGGATCAATCGAACGTGGACCAACTTTCAAGTATTCCTATTTCTCGCAAATCAAATCTCATCCAAATTTCAACCCTCGGCGCATTCGCGATTCGCTGTTCAACACGCGAATTCGAGTTCATAAAGTCGTTCGCCGACGGACCGAATAAACGAACGGCGGAGTCGTAACCCCGGAATTGTAAAAATTGATTACGCATTAATCTTGCGCGTAATTCAATTAAACGCGCCATTAACCGCGCCGCAACCCCAAAAGCGAGCGAGCGCGCCGCGTCACCTGAGCCGACCCCAAAAATGTACCTTTCGCATCGACAATGTTTGAGTTCCGCGAAATTGTATACAATTAACGATGCTTGCACAAACAAAAGCGCCATTGTTTGCTGTTACGAGGCCTACAAAAAAATAACAATCTTTGTGCACAAAGTGGCGCAACAATGATTATAATAACAGTAATAGGGATAAAGTCATGAGCCAGCGCGACATATGCGCGCCTTTCAAGTTTTGACACGGGCTCTGTGTGTCGCGCAACAAAAAAGTACACAGAAGAGCAAGCCCGAGCGGAGAAAAAATGCGCCGAATACGGAAAACCGAACGAGACGACCGAGCGCGTCGTGTACACTTTGCAACGGGTGCGCAATTTGTGTCCTTTGTCCTTCACAAAGTCACCTGGTGCATCCGAAAACTGCCGTCAATCAAGATCATTACAATGTTGCACGTGTCGCGGGATTTCTTCTCGGTCTTTTATGAACCTGGCTCGTACGGGTTGCCCAGTCAACGGTGAACTCGGCCGTTTTTTCGCTCAATCTGCTCGGCTTGTTCCGTCGCTTTTTCGGTGTCAACTCGTCCTCTATTGTGTACTCGAACAAACGCCATGCCAGCAATTACCGTTCGCGTCTTATTTATGCCCTTTGGTCGCAACGTGGCGCACTGCGCGGGATAAAACCGCGATTCGGCATCGTAGCCGGTCGATTCGGTGCGTTGAAACCCGACGAAATCGATGCGATTGTTTGCGCGCGGATTATTTTAATGTGGCCATAAAAAGCGACCGGAGTCGCAAGCCCGAGTGATTGGGTTGAATTGAAACATAAAAGGTGCTCGGTCGCGTATATACAAATAAGCTAAACGGCCGTAAACGCTGACTGGGGATTAATTGGATCGGCGCGCGGACCGGCTCGAAAAAACCGCAAGCGTTTTGTTTATTTACGAGCCGCGGTTTCCCGTCCGCGCGTTGTCTTCGGCCGGACGCGAAGCTTTCGCGTCGCGCGGATTCGCGCGTAAATCATATTGGCGCAAACATCGTTGACCCAGTTGCGATAATGGTCAAGGGGTACCTGCAATATACGGCAGTGATTTGCATATTTCGAACACTCGAGTCCGACTATTTTTAGAGCCGACGGAACGCGCGCGCGCGCGCGCGATCGCTATTTCAGAAAACGAATGACGCTCATAACTCACGCCGCGGGGCGTGAGAAATTACTCCGCCGAATGGTAGCCGAACAGACGATCGAACGGGTTTGATCGTTGACGCTACACTTTGTAGGCTCGCTGATGAGAACGCGCGGGGTTAATGCACTATTTGCGCGCTCGACTTCCGCGAGTTTCGGTATTCGAATTTGCGTTTAGTGCCGCGGCGCATGCAATTTCGTTTCCATAGGCGCAACGGTTGGTTTTTCAGTCGGTAATATTTGAATCGCGGTTATGAGTATGATTTTTGAACAAACAAGTTTGGGGGGGAGTGAACTGGAGGCGCGGAGTTGAAGGGTTAATCGAGTGAAAAGCATTAATTACGCCGATAACAATAAAATATATGGCGAGAATGTATCTTTGATTTTTGTTTTAAGACTGCGGAGCAATCGATATCCAGACGTAGGTTTAAACCCACGAATGCACCGTAGAAATCGGCTGTAAATATGTCTTGATTTAAGACAGTTTCACAGGAAAGATCAGTTAAAATTTGTTCTGATTTCATTTGAGAAGATCTTGATTTAAGACACTTTCGTTACAGAAACGACACAGATCAAAAGTGTACTTCCGTTTTTACGTTCAATACGTCTAGATTTAAGACGCACTTGTTCCAGGAGAGCAATCGCTTCAGTTTTGCTCAACACATTTGGTTCACGCGCTTTGATTCGGAAACGCCGACGAGGGAATCGGAGTACGCTCGACATCGCAACGTACCTGATTAAAGCCGTACACCTACCCGATCGATCGATTAAATATCAATAAATCCGTGCGATGGGAATTACGCAACGCGGCGACTTCGGGCTCGAGTCGGAGCTTTCGAAGATAAGCGGCAGCCGCCCGGTGGAAAAGCTCGGCGACGAGTTTAGGCACTTAAGAACGAACTAATCTCTTAAAAACAAGGAAGATTATTCCGCCTCGTTCCGCTGTTGTCGAGGGGTCCCGGAGATGCCCTTTAATTTTCCCGCCGTCCAATTATCCCCGAGCAGTTGCTCCGTTTAGTGATAGCCTCGTCTGGCCGATGGAATATTTGAACAATCCGCGCCGTCTTTCTTCTCCTTTTTCTCTCTCCCCCCCCCCCGGCCGCTTCCCTCGTTTTTTCCCTCGCATTTTTTGTTGCGTCTCACTCTTCGGTACGACTCCGACCACCGTATTTTGCGTGAAACGCCGAGAGGTACAAATAACGAAATTAAAGTCCGAGTATTTGATTTAAAACGATTGAGGAAATAGAAACGTCAACTTGGGCGGATAAAATACGGCATTGGTGCGGTGGTCTAATAAGAATGTGCTCGTTTCGGAGTGTGTCGAATCGTAAAAGATGAAACTTTCGGCTATCTGTCGAGGATTTATGGCCGCGCTGATAATGACGTTTGTTTGTATTATCGCTTTTTATTTCGACGCTTCGTTCGTCGAGGCCGCGCGGGGCCCTAATGGTCTGCTTTTCGTAATTACGTTGTCATTTACCTTTCCAAATCCGGCCCAAGTCTCAACGTCGGAGACAACTTTGACGATCGCGGCCGCGTCGGCTGCGTTCAACCCGGACGACCCAACCGAAAGTCCGCGGAAAAACAATTGCGCGACTCGCTTCGAAACGAAAATATAAGCCAGCACGCGAATCGTCCCATTTTCTTGGCGCACCGACACGCCGTTATGGCGGCAAAGGGTCTCGTCGAATATCGATTGGCCGCGAACTCGAAATGGATATGGAAGCCCGAAGAATGTTGGAATTTTTAGACGGGCTCGTGGAACTCGATTCGAAGGCAAAGGACAAACACAATACGCGTCGTGTCCGGCGCGTCGACGATCCCAAGCAAATGTATTCATCAATCGTCGAATTGAAACATAAAAAGCGTTTTAGCGAATTCGCGGAACCGATTGAGCCGTCGTCTTTGGTGGCGAAAAATTCGGCCGAAGCGAAAAGTTGGATTAATGAGCAAATAGGCGTTCGCTCCGTAACGAGGACTCGGGGCGCAGTTAACTCCCCGTCGAACGGAGGGAGGGGAAACGACGCACATGGGAGTTACGGCGGTGTTATATTACAGGGCTCGAGCCACTAGGACTCTCCACTTCTGGGTGTCCGTTGACTGATCACATACCGGGTGGACCCCGTCGTCGTCGAGGGACACCGACCGACCTATTTTTTGCGCAGCCGATGCGCCCCAAACGAGCTGCACAAAATTACGTTTCGTTACAACTAAATTGAACGGCCGAGAGTCCCGAAATTGTTTCAATTTCATCGGCCGCCTTTAGCCGGTCCGCCGCGCGCTTCCTTTTCGCTCGCCTACTAGTCCGTTTATTATTTTGCGCCGCGCGCCGTATACTCTTTTTGTCAAATTTGCTTCGACCGCGGTTTCGCTCGGTGCGTTCGATTCGGCTTCCTTCCCTTTCGCGGAAACAATTTAATGCGACTCCCGCGCGCCGCAACGTCTCGGTTTCGATCGCCGAACCCGGCCGCGATCGTTCGCGTCGCCTTTCACCGATTATACGCTCCTTTATCGGACCGGCTTTCCCTCTAATCGCCTAATGGCAAAGCAAACAAGATTAAAGCACCCCGGGCGCTGCCGTTTCGCGCCTGTGACCTCTCCGACGGCGTAAACGACGAAATAATGTCTGTATTAACGCCACGGCCGCGCTTGCGTTTCAAAGCCAGAACCGAGTCGTTTGTTTGCCCGACTTTCTTTCGCTCGCAAATTGAGAGAGACCGCGCCGACCACCGCCTTGTTCCAAAAACAATAACCGTGGGGACCTGTTGATCGTGTAAACAACTACCGGAGCGCCATTTGTATACGCAAACAAAATTACCGGCGAGAGCAAACACCGACGCTGTTACCGAAAGCCGAACCCGAAAACGCGGCGGGATCAAATTATGACGCGTCTACGACGATACCGTCGCGATCGAGTCCGTAGAGACGCGAATAAAACTCGACCGAACCGGCGCAATGACCTTGCGAGATGGCTCAGTAAGCGGTGCGTTCGGCGAAGCACGAACCGCGGGTATAAATTGGGACGTGGACTAATATTTGCGATAAATCGGCGTCTTGCGAACTATTGGACGAAATGTACGCGGGATTGAAGGAAAGGGGGTGAAACGAGGGCCAGGCTCGGAACACCTGGTTCGCTTTAAACTGGTGCCTCCCCTTTCTTAGATCTATATTTTTATTGTTTTCGGTCAAATGCGCGCCGCCCGGTTTGCCTCTCTCTTTCTTTCTCCGTCGCCCTCGCTCTCTCCAATGCGAGCGATCGGATCAGAAATTCGGGTGGTCCCCGGTAGTGACCCGGTCGGGTGGCGTTGTAGCGCCACCTAGGACAGACAAAGAAAGGCTGGACGGAGCGAAATAAGTGAGTAAATAAATAAATAAATAAATAAAAGTGTGGCCTGCGGCCCGGTGTGAGGTCGGCTTTGTTTATGCCGGCGCTCGAATTATACGGAGGATATAAAGGCGACTGGTCAGGCCGCCTATAAATTCCACAATTTTGTAGCCGTCAATTTCCCGGATTGAGAGACCGCCGAGGCTGGTAGGTGGTAACCTGCTACGCGGTCTCGGCTACGTCTGTTAATTTGGAGGACGACGCGTCAAAACAATTCGACAGCGTTTGACAACTGTGTTCGCTCCGGCCAATTAGCGAGGGTTGAAAACACACAATGGCCGAGGGTGTTATTGGTCGTTTCTTGTTCGGGATTAACGAGGTGTTGATCCTTGACGATAATGAAAAATGACGCCGATTACAAATCCCCATTTATCCCTCGAATTCTTTATTAGTTTTGACAAATTCGAAGGAAGCTTTTAACGACTTTCATATTTGTCTCGTTAAAGACTTTATTCCGGCGTCGAACTCGGTCGTCTCGATGACTTACTTGTTTTTTTTTTCTTCTTTTTTTCTGACGCTCGATTTGACGCGCGGACTCGCGCGCGGCGTCGATTAATACGTCGGTCGGAAATCAACCGAATTATTGCGTTGCGATAAAAGTTCAAAGGCGTTCCGTGGGAATATCGCTTTGGACTGTCGAAACGCCGAACGAACCGTAGGTCGGTGTTATATACGACTCGAGAGCCGGAGCCGTGCTTATTATGCGGAATCGAAAACAATAATTAACACCGATCGCGCATTTGAATACCCGACTCGAAACAATAAAAATCACGACGTAAATATATGTGAAAATGAAATATGCCGCGGGTTTGTATCGGTTGATAATCCGTCAAATGGCGATTATTCGGCGGGAAAAATTCGTCGAAAAGTCCGTGACAAACGAGCTATTTTTTTGTCTCGATTTTTTTATTTAGTGGCGGGGGGGGGGGGGGATACATTCCCGACGAGCCGGGGTTTATCCCCGGTCGATCGAAAAATCAAAACACAAAGACATTTAACGTCGGAAAGTGGCTTTTGACTCTCAAAAAATCACTCTCGCTTTCTTTTTGCTCGCACATCAGCGAGTGTGTTTCGAACGACACGGATTAACGAGCTAATGGAGACATTGCGTCCAGACTGAAATTTGTGAAATATTTGGCGAAGAAATCTATGCGTATATATCATGTCTGACGATCTTTTCTGGGTGCCGGGACCGATAAATTCCTAATTGGCTTTAAACTGGAGAGCCGGGCACATCGGTGTTGCGCGTTTATCTAATTTCCACATCTTGGACGATACCTTTTACACGAGGCCCGTCGGAATGCAGGTTGTAGCGATAAGACGAGAGGAGAAAAAAAGGCCGAAAAAAAAAAGGAAAAGGAGTTGTTATATTTCTCATACAAAACAATCGGCGTGCGCGACTGACACACATTTCAACCGGCTAATCTAAGAATCAACAAATCTGTTTTTACCTTCCACCCGCGCCGTCTGCCGACTCGGTCTCAACCAAATTACGTTCGCGATTCGGCCGTAATGGCTCGTCTCATTAACCGCCCTCGGCATTGTTTACAAGTAAACGGGATAATCGTCGAAAAGCGCTCGAAAAAGAGTTCCGGTGAAACCGCGTTCGGCGCGGAGGATCCGACGACGTTGCTGCTACGCTTTATCGCGCGGCATCGTTCGAGTTAAAGTTGATCGATCGGATATTTAATTGAGGTCAATAGTGCCATTTTTGTTTAAACGAGTTTTTTGCGACGCGGCGCAGGCCAGCGCGAACGCGAGCTAACATTTCCGAAAGCGGATTCAACGAAACAGGCCGGGCGTTATCTTATCGCTCACGCAAAAAGTGTATAATCCGAATTTGTTATGATTCGCAGCAACACGAGAGCTCGGGCGGATGAAATTTGAGCGACCTCCGATGGCGACGATCGACGACAAATCGGATTCCGCGAAAGCTTACATAACCCGGGGCCCCATTGGAATGTGTAACGCGTGCGTGTATGTGTAATGAATTTGCTCGTAAATCAAACATTCGGACGGACGACGGCGCGCCGATGAAGGTTTCGGGAGAGCGGGCGCCGAAAATAGTGAGATTGGTGTCTGGTCGCGGTGCCAAAAGTCGACACCTAGTCAATTACGTGGGTGAAAAAAGAGATGGGAAAAAAAGAGCGGAGTCAAGAGGCATCGGCGTGTTCGGTCGAGGATAGAGAAAGACGACGGGCAGGGGGGAGGGGGAGGGGACCTCCGGTTGTTTCGGGCCCGGTCTTTGGTCGCGCGCGAGTGGCGCATCCTCTCTTCGGGTCGTTGTCATTTGTAATGCAAAGTCGGTTCTCGGAAACGATGTTGTTCCAATGTCTGTATTTATTTCGTGGTGGCCATCGGTGAAGCCCCAAACTCGTTCTCTCCTCGTCGCCGTGAAGCGAGAAGGAAAACTCACGATGAGTCAAGCGGCTCATTATAATTACATTTTATTCAAATCCCCAGGGACGCCATATAATATAGCCATTTTGAAACACGAAAAGGTGCAACACGAATTTCAACGTTTCATTAGCATTTTATAATTGCAATTTATCGTATGCATTATGTCATCCCTTGAAATAAATGACGCTCGTTTCGAAAACTACTACTATGTTGGACGCGGCCTCGGTCCGCAATCTTTTTGTCTTTCGTTTTATCATTTCGAAAACGACACAAGAAGCGGTCTATTATTTTATCGTTCCTTTTGTCGAGTTCCGATCGCTGGTGCTCGGGGCTCGGCCCGAGCCGAAAGCCGCGCGCTCGTTCGGCGCCGCGCCGATTTTCGCCCGGCCGCGTTTCCCTTTTTGCGGAAAAGCGCCGTCGGCGCTCGGGCTCGGCGCGCGCGCGCGCACACACAGGCGCGTGCATACGAAATGCGAATCGAGTTCTATGAATGGCTGCAATGTGCCGCGTTCAAGGACTCTTTTTCCGCGCGCCAGAGAACGGCAAATGCTCGTTGCTTGTCAATGATCCGCAAGAAACCGCTTCTGAGAAGTTTCATAAATTTTTGTTAACGATCGTTACAGCGCGATGGCGGTAATGACGGCTTTGCGACAAAACAAACTCGGCGCGGTGTTTGCGCGCTGTCAAAACAATGCCGAAACTCGTTTCGCCGCGCGCGCTTTGGATTTCGGCTCCGCGGCATCGTTTCTCACAAGCGGCGGTCGACGTCGTAAAACGGCGCGCGGCGACTCCTCTCTCGTTACGCTCGCTCGCTAATCGTCCCGCCGATGACTGTGTCAAACTCGTAAACGGCCTGGAAACGGTCGCTCGTCGTCGTTCGCCGACCACCATCGCGACTCTTTCCCCGGGCGACAATAAATTGCGTAATTACGTCCACATTGAGTCATTATGGCGATTGCGAATTTCGTTGCCAAGACGCGCGTAAACGTTTTATTAACAAAAGCCGATAAACGTGCGCTGACTAACGCCGATGCGCCGTTATCTGTTTGTCAGCTGATCCGGACTGGCAGTTATATATGTATATATAAATGTGTATCCGTGTGCGTGTGCGCACGAAATCGATTCGTTCGGTTCAGCGACGAATCGGTCCGGTTGGCGCGGTGCAACGCAAAATCATCGCAAACTCGTGCGCGTAAATGCGCTTCGGATAACGGGTACCTTCGGACCGATCGGCGCGAGTCTCGCCATCCACCGATCGATCGGCGAAATAAACGGCCCAGTCGGCCGCGCCGTCGATGACACACGCGTTCGGTATTTTTTACAACTCAAAGGCCGTCGGCGCTGCGCGCGGTCGCGAACCGCAGTCGCGTCGCGGCGCTGACGATTTCGCAGTTTCCGAAAGAAAAGAAGCGACAAAAACCGAGCCGTCTCGTCTGGTGCGTGAAAGGCCAAAAATCGCGACGTCCTAGAACGTCGGTTGTCCAAATACGAATGTCGTTGCCCTTATTTTAGGATTTAAATACAGTACTATTAATATCGCCGTCGGCGACTTTTTAGTTCCCATAACACGCCGAGGATCGGCCGCGACCGTCTCGTCTACGGAACGTGGCCCGTCTCTTCACTCGCGCGTTTCCAGGAAGTGACGTCATCCCCGACAATTGGTTTCTTATATGTGCATTTATCTGCGGAAATCGGCGATGACCGACGGATCGGCGCGGCGCGTGACTTTCGCCACGACGGATCGTTGAACGCGCTCGTAAAATTGGCGCGCTCAAAATATGCCTTGACGTCACTAGACGATCGCGCGCACGGCCTATCGAATCGCGACCGATAAACGGTCCCTGGACTGGCAACTGGCGCGGGCGCCGGCCCGAGCTTCTCGAGGCCGAATATTTCCGCAAAACGGAAGCGCGCGACCCGGCGCGGAAGAAGCAGCAACCGCCGTGAAACGAATAACGCGGATCAATCACGCGGCACGTCGGAAATGTTTAACCTAAAAAAGCGCTCGTAAAGCGTCGGCGAATCGTCTTATATCGGCGATAAAACGAAATGAATATTCCGAGTCGATAGCGGCAATTGCCTCGGCGCGTCGTATAAAGCCGCGCGCGCGCGCGAATGTAGGTTTCGCGGATGGATGGTATTGTGTCTGCGCGCCCGCGGATTCCCATTAACGAAAAAGAATAACCACGCATAATAATAACAACAGCGCGTGGTACATTGGCCGACAAAGAACGAGGACTATCGTGATATCGCGGAATAAGTTTCGTGCTGAAAGTGCGCCGAGGTTAAGCGCGCGGTTGCATGCACACACGCGCGCACACACGCCGCGCCATCTGAGACTGATTCGTATCCAACACGAACACGCTTTGGATGGTTTATTGCTGGAACCCGCTTCGGGGAGCAACGAGAAAAAGGAACGAAAAAGAAAAAAAAAAGAAAAAAGGAAAAAACGAGGGAAAAAAAAGTCGTCCGAGGGAAAAGAAAACGCGCGATCTCTTTATAAGAGCGTATATATACGCGATTTATTGTAATCCCGTAAGTGTTCTGCTTCGAATTTCACCGATCGAGTGAAATGTTGCGCGCGTGTTTTACAACCAATTGAAACCGAGAGGCATCGATCACGCGAATGCATTCGGTTTTTCGCGTTGGCAAATTGTTCGACAAGCTTATCGGAGGCGCATCGCGCCGTTCATTGGCGCACAGAGGTTAACTGCGGCTCAACTCGAGTCCCCGCACACGCGTGACGACCCGAATCTGGCCGCGATTTCGGGGCGAACGCGCGCGTTATCGCTCGCGATTCGCCGGCTTGATTAGCGCCCCGTCCTCGCGAGACCGCGAGCATCGCTGTTAATCGAATTCATTATTCGCAGTCATGCGTTACGCATTATCGGGCAAACGCGGCTTCGCGTTCTCGTCGGCCGCGGGAGCATCGAACGGCCGGCCGCACTGGGTGGTCCATTTACGCGGAATCACCGCGACCGAGGCCACTGCATATTGCGTCGATTACGAACCCCGCGGCACGGCAAATTGTTTCGTTCATCAGAAGGACATTTCTCGTCCGCGCCTCGGCCCATTGACAGCCGAATGCCGCGCGACGCAGAACGAATTCGGTCGCGCGCTTCACCCGACGTAATCCGATTGCGGCCGCCGAATAAAGAACGCGTACGCGCGACCACGATCGGGATACTTTCGCGCGCCGCGCGTTAATTACACTACACGGCGTCTGAATTTCGCGGCGAGTTTTCTCGTCACGCTTTGACGCAAAACGGTGTCGAAGGATGTTCATTTCCATTTCCGTTTGGCACGCAGCGCGCGCGGCCCGCGTGCCGGCGTACTTTCTTGGCGCCGAAAGTCGCGCGGACAAAGGCGCCATCGCCGGGCGCGCCGACACAGCTGATCGCGGAAATTCTCGGGTCTTGCGGAACGCGCCGCTCGGGCGCGGCCAAACAACGGCGGCCGAATCTTGGCGCGAGGGCCGAAATTAATTCGCAAAAGTGGCGAGAGCGTGTTTTCGAACCGGCGCGTTCGTGTCTCATTAAATATTGGTTTTTGGCAAATTAGCGGCCGAAATTGGGGCCGCTCGAGCCATCTGTCGCTGACGCGCGGCTTATTTTCTTTGTAGCAGGTTCTGAAATTCTGGCGCGGCGCGCTAGTCCACGGAACACGGATGATAATAACGGTCTTCATTGTCGCACGACAGTCCCACGCCCGCCACTATTTAGAAATACAGGGCGTCGCTCGTGGCATTGTTGCAAATGACGACTTCGGAGTCGACTAACTCGACTCACCTTTGACAACGCTCCTCATCCGTTTCCTCAATCTACGTCTACTTTTTTCCCTTCGTCCCTTTGCGCCGCACGATTTCGCGGATCACGTCCTACATTGCCGTCGCCTTTATCTCCGAGCACGAAACAAGCGCCGAGCGCGAACGGAGGTGCAACGGCAAAGCGGTCTTTGTTAAATACCGATGCAAATCGTGCGTCGATGCACCGGCCTTCGACTGATCCGCGACAAATTACGTCGCGCGGTATTTTTACTCGCGCGCGTTATCAACGCGCCGCGCTATAACTTGGAAACACGACGGCGATAGCGAAGCGCGCCCGACACTCGGAGACAATTCCGCGATAAAATTGCGCCCGCTTAATTTGTCGTAAATTAATTATTAATCCGAGGCGACGATATCGCGCGCGATTTATAAACTTCGATAGCGAAAGCAAAACGTATAAATTGTATGAATATTCATCGTACACTGACAAAAAAAATATAATAAAAATTACTATATTTATATAATACTATATTTATATACAAACGTGCAAATATAGTAATTTATACACAGAGGAAAATAAAGCATGAAAAATTATTGTTTTTAACAAAAGTTATTTACGTAGGTAATTAATAAAGTATCATAATATAGTACGGTTAAAACAGTAAATTTTGACGATTTGTATCATATGGCCCTACCCTAGTAGAAATTTGTCTAGTACACTGAGAAAAATTAAGTATGAAAAATTACTATTTAAAATACTAATTTGGGTTTATAAGCGATTAATCTTCAAATTTACTATTTAATAGTAAAATGTAACGTTTTTGTATAGAAATTTATAGAATTGTGTATAGAATTTACTACTTTGGCTGAGTTCTAAAATGAACTTTCAGTACTGAAACAATGAGATAAAAATATGAAAACAAATAATTAAGACAAGGACAAAAGTGCTGAAAATCAATTTTAGAACTCAGCCTTTATCTGAAAATATTACTAATAAAAATAGTAAATTCGACGATTTATCGCTTATAAATCCAAATTAGTATTTTGGATAGTAATTTTTCATACTTAATTTTCTCAGTGTATCTGGTGAGTTACTTGAGAAATTACTACTTGGGTAAATTAGTATTGTACACAGTAGTTTTTCCTGCTTCATTTTTCTCAGTGTATAACAGAAATAAAGTAAATTCAATCAATTGATTACTATTTTCGACTATTTTGTATTATAAATTTCACCATATTTGCACACTTGTTCTCAAATTACCATTTAAACAATAACTTTTATTATATTTTTTTTCTCAGTGCAGCTTCGAGTGCTTGTAATTAATGGACCGCTTCGTTCAAGTTAATAATATTCCGGCATTGGGACTGGCGTTGGAAAAACAAACGCAGTAACGAATAAGCAGTCAAATTGGAATGTTAAGACGGCTTGTGACAATAACGTCATATAAATTACCGAGCGGTCGGGAAACGCTCGACGAGTTCTTACCGTCAGGCGCACAAAATTAATCATTGTTTATCCAATTAGATGGCTCACAGAAACGTTATCTATAATTCAATTTATCGGCGCCGAGTCATCGCTTATCATCGACTTGACGTTAATAATATTCAAAGCGGCCAATCGATTTACCGGATTGTTAATAAGTTGCCTCAAAATAGTGTTGGTCCAAGAGGTATCGACCGACCGGGCCGTCAGGATTCCCGTCAGTCGATGTCCCCGTGACTGGCGAAACGCTTTCGACCGACACAATGCAAAATTTTAAATTACGCGCGCTCGATCGTGGAACAAATTTTGATTAAACGTCGTCGCACGAAAGTTATTAGTTATGTACGACTGACGCTGGTTTCGAATCCAAATTGATAGACGCGTTATCTTTAAATAAACATACGTGTGCGCATACATATATATATATAATGTATATATATAATATATTATATTACGTTCGTTTAAAATAGTTTCGCCGGGCTCAAGTGAAAGCAGCGAACAATACGTAAACGAAAAACGCACGCAACGGATGAAAGATGTTATCAAATTGAACATGCAAAATATAGAACAAGAATATATTATGCATCAGATTCGTACAGAAAAAAAAAAAAAAAAAAAAAAAAAAACGGGGCCCCGCCGGGGGAAACAGACATAGGACAAAGAAGCGCGCTCGCCGCGTGTTTTTGCCTCCCAACCCCCCCCCCCCGCGCACCGCACACCAACACACCGCCCGCCCCGCCGCCGCCGCCGTCGTATCAAACCCCCTCATCTCCTTACCCTCCACCACCCTCCCCCCCCCACCCCTGCTCCCGCGCCCGGCCGCACATACCATACCACACACCCCACACCACAGCCAACGACAGCAGCTACA
>JABFQC010000964.1:0-21910 GCA_022817085.1 Psilanteris sp. ZL-2020
AGATAGAATTAATTTATAAAATATTGAAGGTAAGTATAAATTATTGTTTATAACTATTTTATAAATTGTTAACGATATTAAATAGTATAAATAAATTATAAATATACTTTTATAGTGAATTTTCAAATAACCTGCAAATTAATTTATATGAAACCAATATGTGAATATCGATTCACAGTTTGTAATTATTAAATTATATTATATCATAATTAAAAGAATAATTATATATTATAATATTATTTTATTAAGATTTTTCCAAGAAAGATAATGAACTTTGTATAAGTTACTGTAAAAAGTTAATACATTAAGGTACATGATAATATGTTACATAAACTAAACTGAAAACCAATATAATACTGTTGATTAAAGTATGTAAAATAATACTGTACTTTTTACATTGATTTTCCGCAAATTCTGCTAGCGTTTTTACTATTACTTATAATTATTTTTGTTTTGCATTCTGAAACATACAGAAAATAATCGACTGCAATACATATTAAACATGACAAAAAACACGTATTAATGTTAAAATTTAAAACAATTTTTAAATACAATGATTTATATCACGCATTAATGACTCAACTATTCGCGTATAATCCAAGTGAAATTGCTTAAATGCCTACGTGTGTTTGTAAAATAAAATTTAATAAGAAAACGTCCAAATTCGAGCCCGAGAGTTCTTTTGCAATAAAATATTCTTTTTGCAACAAAATAAAGATATAAATCCATTAACCGTGCGAATTCATTCGAAATAAAATCAAGAAACTCAATGATAGACAATCATTTCTTCGGCAAGTTTTGCGCCGCAATACTTGTATCATCACATTGGCATTCGTATCGATCAGTCTTCATTCCACAGACTTTTTTGCCGTTAAAGCATCGCATGTGTGCGTATACGAAACCAAACTACCCGCAATTCTTGATTGATTACAAAATACCTTCTAACGATCTCTCGATCGATAAACTTCGTAAGCGGCTTCCCTTTTCTTGCGTAATTAAAACTCGAGATTGACGGAAAAGAAAAAGAAAGAAAAAGAAAAAAATGCGCGAATATTTTATATAAAGACGTCCAGGTGATGTATTAATAAACAAAAGTGCGCGGTATTGATTATAACAAACGTTTCGATAAAAATCGTATTCATCCTCCACCGTATTTAAGTTCTGCTGTTGGCGTCCTTGTCGACCGCCGCGAGTTAGAAAGAGAGCGCGACATAAAAAGCGATTAAAGCACCAATTACGAAGCATCCTAATTAGTAAAAGCGTGCGAATGGACGAAGTGAAAATCGTTCGATAAAAAGCAAACGATTCTTCCTTTTTAAAAATGCCGAAAAGAGTAATTAGCGGACACACGAGAATGGTTTCAGCATGAATGTCGTTTCGACTCTCACATCTTTTTCAATCAACTTGCACACACACAAGTACGGATACATACTGAAAGCATACGGAGCCGTAAAATGACCGCATTGCCGAGCGCAAAAAGCTCTTGTGAACCATTTACAGTGCCGACCTTATATTAGATGGTTAGTGCCATCTGTAACAGTCGGCCTTATATGGATCCAAAAAAAGAGTTTTGACTTTATTTCCTGGAAAACCGAGTCCTCGTACAATTTTTCCCTTCTGCCGTTTCTTATAAAATTTCATCCGCAATCAGTGTACACGAACCGATGGATAATTATAATTAAATGTCACTGACATTATACGTTGGACAAAAAACGAAGGTTACTGGAATTTTGAATTTCAAATTTTTGAATTTTAAAAACGCGAACATTTGCACGAAAAGCAATTTCTGATTTTTAGGCAACTTCATTGCACTGCTTCTTTTTGTCTGTCAATTTAACATGGAAATTAACCGAATGTCACAGAGACATGAATGTCCTGATATTACGAGGTACGGTAAATACATCAATTGCAATAATGAAGAGAAAAAGGACTGCAATGTGAATTCATCGAACGTCAAAAATAAACAGAGAAATTCGATAAAATCGGACGACAAAAATGTGTCCTTTGAATGCCATAACTACCGAAATCTGTCCTCGCCGAAGGTAATCGCGATTTAGGATATATTTTTAAGCGCGCGTTGTTAATTTGACGGATGTACGGAATGGCTGATAAACCGTGGAATTTTGCGCGAATCAATGTTTATACGTCTACGCGTATTTATGCTCGCTTCAAACGATTATACAAAAATAGATTTCGCACGTGTAGTTCGAAAGTAGAAAACCATGTAAGGGTTGCAAGGGCTTGCGATTCTGTTGTTTATTATTCGGCGCGTCTTGTGTGAAACTCAATATTCCCACTGGCTCGCTGAGTTTTGCTATGATTGCACTCGTGAACTACTATAAACCATTTAGATATAAACTCAAACAAGCATAAATCTGTCAATTGTAAACACACTTCTTGTACTCTTAATCATTTTAAACTTTTGACAAACAAACAATTTTAAGTTACAATATTATAACTAAACGAGTCCATTTTATTTAAAAATCATCATAAAATACCGGTATCTCGTGATTAAAATACAAAGTTCTATATGTATTAGTTTTATAAGTTTCAATTTTATTTTTATTTTAAATTTTGTTTGAACGAATTTAATAAATATTGTTCGTTTTATTAAGTCTTTTATTTTGGGATAAATTATATATGCACGAAATGAAAATTTCAGTTGAAAACAACATTTTTAGTATTTGATTCTACATTAAGCCTAAAAGTTAACCTTTAAATGTTATATTTACAGCAAAGTCAATTGTACGGCTTAAATTTTTAATTAAAAGTATTCACGTGTTAAATCAACATCCAAATGATGCGGAGTTACACAGAAAATTTCTAAAGATATACTTATTATTAATTATGTTACAGAAATAATATATATTAATAAATAATACGATTGGAAATGAAATACAATTTTCTAAACTAAAAGGAAATCAACAATTTAAATCATTCTTCATGATTCTTGAATAAAATGCTTAACTTAACCTATAATGTGCGAAAACATTTGACAGTTTATGAAATCATTAAAAACCGTTTCTAAGACTTAACATTAATATGCATTTGTATTCTACGTTTATAGATGTTATAAAGTTCTTATTTCTAAATAAAAGTGTGAACATTGTTCTAAATGTTAAATAAACGTGAAAATTTGTTTCCGAGTGGCTATTTATTATGTATAATATACATAAGTATTACATAAATAAAATTATTGATGGCGGTATGTAATTATACTACATAATTAGTGTGTCCCGTAAGAAAAAATATTACAAAAATTGTTTTTTATCTGCTATAGCATGATATTATGCAAAACATCAAAAGCGTGTTAATGTTTCCCACGCTTCTGTCGATTTCCACGTGACCGAGTCACCCCCAATCGTTTCTCATATCAACTCATGACGGGCATGCACGTGACTTTCAGAAGGGTGCTTATTACTACTTCTATTGTATATAACCGACGGGTGTGTAAATACACCTCCAGGGAATATTATATCGATTTTTCATGTTAATTGGTATTTTGTATAATGATATATTATATTGGAAAGAAATAACTTCTGTTTTATAAATAATTGTATTCCGAGACACCCCAAATATTAAATTTTACTATTTATAATAATTCATAAATTCACGTTCATACAAATAGAATGAAGTTTTAAGTATTACGAATAAATGTGCGAAGCAGAACTAATTTTGGTCTTTTCATTGTCTGTGCCTTTTAAAGTAAATTATACAAAGCACCATTACCTGGCGGGGTTTTTATAATTTGAATAATAGAAAATTCCAAGTCTGCTGAAAACACTCGATTGGATATTAAGTTATGATTTATAATGGTCGTGTGAAATTAATATTTTGTATATTTTCATTATATAATTATTATTAACGTCTATGTATATAGTTATAACCTGACTTTAAAATTATTTATTTTTATTTACGATATTAGTTAATGTCATATATTTCGAATCGTGTAACTAATATATTTTTGTATCCTAACTTTAATTTTAATGCAATAAATTTATATTCCTAATTTATACACCGAGAAAAATTTCGATTACAAAAATTACTATGCCAAAACAGTATTTCGATGCGATGTTTGTCAACACATAAAAATTACTCTTAAATATAGTAAATATTTTGACGATTTTCCTATATTTTTAACTGTTTTAACGGTAATAATTCTTTGTTTACAAACATCGCATCGAATTACAGTTTCAGCACTATAACTTTTAATAGAAATTTTTCTCTGATATATCAAATTGTTACTTAATTAAAATAGCTTATTTAAGTATTACGACGCATTGTTTAAAACTTTTTCTCCCCAAGTTCAATTCTTTATTCAACTTGTTTCGACTTACAAATATCACCTTTGAACATGAAATTTAAGAATTATTTGTTTGACAGGAACTCTTTGCAAGTCGTATATTATTAAAATTGTCTGAATATTCTCTGAAATGTATATAAGTTGATAAACGAAATGAACAAAAAAATTCCGTCAGAATTTTTGTTGAACCCAGACAAAGGACATATAAAGTAAAATGTTTAATCCATTTAAAAGCCATTAGTATGTTAATATAAGAAGTAAACGGCCGTTAATTGCCAACGTTATCCCGAAACTGAGCGTTATCCTGGCTATTAAAAATTGAACGCTACTTTCAAGGCCATATTTTATTTGACTTTCGATGGCGCAAACCACGGGTTTCGCAAGAGAACACTTCTGACATAATTTTCTTTGAAAAAGCATGTCGGAAGACACCAACGGAGCACAATTAGGCTCCAAAACGAGAGTTTTGCGTGGAACGGAAGAGGGCGGATTTAATATAAATTCTTGGCAGCGAGGCCCCGGGGTCCGGAATATGTGGTCGGCGGACCGCGGGGCATCTATTAGAGAACGAATTTCAATGAATCGGCCCAATTTCTTAGGCACGTTGGGTTGCTTGAGACCCATTTTCTATCAGCCCCCGCGAACGAATCGGTGGAAAGGGAGAAAGGAAGAAAGATGGGCTCGAAATGCAGGGTTTGGGACCCACCAAGTCACGAATCATCAGCGTTTCGCAAATCGCGTTCCACGGATACCAGACGAAATTCCGCACACGAAACAAACGGTCTGTTACACGCGAAGAAAAATGCACGGCGAAATGCAGTTTTAACGCGACGCGCCAAATTATCGCAACACCGGCGTTTAAAATTGTTCGGCAAAATTGACGGTTTTGTGTGGGAGAACGCGAAGTTGAGATGCTTTTGCGGATGTTTTATAACTCAAACGGGTGATTAAAGTTCGAGCAAATGCATTTTTAGAACTACAACTGCAACATGTTTATGAACTTGTGCTTTCAATTACTTGCACGAATTATCCAACGATGTATTTAAATACGGATTAAAAGTAATGATTATTCTTTTTATCAACACGAACATTAATGGTAGAAATTACAAACAGTATTGCAGCGTTGTGATAACAATTTTATGTTAATGAAGTTGGTGTTGCTTTCTATTAATGATCATCATGATAAGAAATACGAGTGTGCGTGAATAAACAAAAAATAATAATCATAAAAAAAGACGTAATTACAGGATTTTATTTAATTACGGTTGATGCAACATCAAGAATGTGAGACAAATTTTACCAAAATTGTTCAAATTGTTGCCCATAAAATAATTTTCGTATTTCGTATGTAATAGTACATTTTTGTATGTACGTAAAAAATGTTGTACAACGAAATCAGTGCTTGAGCCCAACGCTTATAATTTTCTATGAAATTTTGTTCTTTCAGAGCCGCCTTTCGAAGACTCAAGAAAAAGCCAAAGAATACTTAAAGGAAAAGAACGTTTTTGACTTGTTTCATTTTCTCATGGGCCACTTGCTAGTTGACGAGCCGGAGGAACCAATCAAATATTTGGCTGAGCTTTTGGACAAGTGCATCAATTTTAAATTGGGAGTCTCCAAACCGCCTCTTCTCTTCACGTCCCGGTAATTCGAATCACCTTCGGCTTTGTCCATTTACGCGCGTTCGATTTGCAACATTTTATGAGTTTGTAGCTTCGGCGAGAGAAAGATAGAACGCCCGAGAAAGAGATCAGCGAGACGGGTTTTCGACGAGTTCGACGAACGCCACGCACAATTTGGGAAAGATGCAAAGACCCCCGCGTATTTTGTTGAAACAGTTACGGGGATTCGCTCGGTCGCTGTATTTAGTAGCAATTAATCTTCGACGTTTTGGTTTGAAAAGAAAATAATCTGACGTCGATTGCGGTCAATTAATGTTACGATGCTTTCTTTTTCGTTTCATAATGTTGGCGATACTTTTACCAAATTTGCATTTGAATGTAGATTAGGTTGTGATGCTACTCATTAGTTTTTATTAGTTTGCAAGCTTCTTTTTATTCTCATTGTGGATGTCGTCGGAAACTAAATGCGACTTTTAAGATTTAAAATTTCCCGCCGAATAACGGGTTTCGGATCTTTAATTGGCTTAAATAATAGTTGTTCAATTACTTGTTAAACGACGTATTTCGAATGTAATTTCTTCATTGGACTGAAAGTTGAATATGTCTACTTAAGATGTTCACGAGAGTCGTTAGGTTGCTGTGTAAAAAGGTAAATAATGTCTTTATAGTTTGAAAATAAAACGCAGTTTTTCGTTACGTTGTAGAATCTCCTAGATATTCTTTGAATGTCGTGGATACGTTTCGGATGTTTTTGTGTAATTTAGGTATGTTAAATTTTGAGATTTGAATAGAAATTTATTTCTTTGGATAGTTATATGCCAAGATTTTGACAGAAATTTGAGACAAAATGAACTTAAATTTTAATTTATATAATTTACGCTTGTATTATTTATTTGTTATATAATTGATATAAGACAGGTATATAATTTGCATTTGAAATTCAATACAAATTGTACTTTGAAGATTGTTTTAACTTATTTCTATGTAGCTACTTTTAAATGCATTACTTTTATATAGTTTATTTAAAGATATCCATCTCGTAGAATAAACTTATATTTTGTTTTAAAACTTTTTTTTTATATATTTAAAACAAGTCTAACTGGTTATAAAAGTATTTAAATGAATTATTTGTAATTTTTAACATAGAAAAAAAAATATATCAGCATTAAATTTTTATTGAAACTGCAAAAACCAAACAAATTTAGTTAAATTTTTTTCATTCATCACGCATCTTATAATAGTCCCAAGTTTACGCAGAATTCTGAAATAAAGCTTGAATTTAGGATTAGAAAAAAATGCTGCAAAAAATGATTATTCGATATTCGACTTCTTTTACTTCGTATTTTCCAAAATTGTTCATTAACCGAAAGCGGATGCGGACAATCAGAAGCGAAGTAGGAAACCTATCATTCCGTAATAAGAAGGCAGAGATTCTGGACTCGTGACAAACGGAATTGAAGAAATTACGACAAAAAGTGGTATTCTGGGCATTGTCTAATAATTTGAAACTCGGTTTATGAACTCGTTAATGCTCTTCATTCTACTCGCTGTCCCTGGCCCTTTCATCTTAACCAAAGATTACACGCTACGGCAGAACAAGTTCGGCGTTTTTTTCCGCAACTAGCAATGACTTTATTTCAAGTTTCAATTGTCAAGTCGGTGGATCGTCAAGGCAATCACATCGCGACATTATAGAAAATCTTTTTGTTCCATTTCATCTTGCCTTTCCGGTTTTGCAATTTGCTATCCAATTATTACCTTACGCAAGATCTGCATTTTCAGTTTCTCATTCGAAGTAAATCTAACTTTTGAACCAGATTGTAAATTTCATACTTCAATCAAATATTTTGCAATCTACAATGTTATTCAAAATTCTTTTCAAATTTGTCAAAAGTGACAAATTTCATTTCACATCAACGTCATCATTGATCTCGTTAATGTTAGGACCCCTTAAGGAGACTTCGTAACCAATTTAAGTAATTCAAAATTGATTCTTTATCATTTCAAAACTTTTAATTTCCTCCTCGATAAAAACTTATAACGCGTCAATAAAAATATGATATCTTGTTGAATGGCACGCAAGGTTAATTCCCTTTGAGGGAATATGGGCCGAAAATTATTCTTGCGCGCGTATTAAAATAACTTAAACCTAAATAGCGGGTGCAAAAAATCAATGAGGTGACATTTGTTCGATATTGTTGGAAATAATGAGGACCCGAGCTGCTTATTACCCGGTCCTGACAAGACTCGTGGAGATGCCAGTAATCAATGCCTGGCTATGTCCAACAAATTGTCTTTCCCCGGTTTCGTCTTTCTCCGTTGGCGCAGCCACTTGACTCAACCGCTTCGTTACCTTCGATGGTATTCGATCGCCATTCGAGTCCTAATTTCAAAGCCCAAAATAATGGCAAAGCCGCTCATTAAAATTGACCGGTCCGATCCCAATTAAATGCAGACATTCTGATGACTAGGAATTGATCTTACTTTCGATGTCTCAGAAAAGAGTTTGGACCCTTTCAAAGAGTCGGACGTTTGGAGTAAATTTCATTCATTTTAATTTATTATCTACTGTGTGACAATGTGTCGTTCAATTGGTTTATACAGTTTATTAGTATTTATTTGAAACATAATTATAGTATTAATTGGACGGCTAAGTTGCAATTAATTAAGTATGTATATGATCGGAATAATGATGACAAAATAATACAAAACAAAGTTTGATTGAGTGTTAATTAAATTGTATTTTCATTACTAATCAGAAGGAATCAACAAATGTAATTTTTACTCCATAATAATATTTACTTATATGTTTCGGATAATTTTAATTTAATTTAAAATCAATTCAAATTTGTATCACCATTGCCGTACCTTTTAAGAAACTATATTTTTTTTTTCAAACAAAAAGTATATTTAATCACATTATTTAATGATTGATTAAATTATTTAAGCAACGTTAGTTAGGACAATAATATTTCTCAGTTTATTATAATTAACAAGTGTAATTTTGCCTACTGACAGTAAGTTTTATATTTATCTAAATACAATTGGTACATATACTCAAAGAAAAAAATAGTATATTCAGGCAATTTAACGAAGTTTTCAGTAAAGTAGGCCATAACCGAAAATAATCAGTTAAATCAACTCAAAAGATTAGATATTTTGATAGAATATGGCAGCCAATTATGATACTTGGATTAACAAATTCAGTCCATTGTACTGAACATTTCAATTGTTTCAGTTAAAAATGTCAGTTCAATTTGTGTTAAAAATTATAGTTATTTTAGCCAAAACTGAATATCAGTATTAATTTAACTGTATTTGACGATTATGATACTAGTTTCGCGAAACTTTTCAGTAGATCTTACAATGTAATTTTTTCTCTGTGTATAATCCTTGAAACGCAAATAATACAGATAATTATATTAAAAATATTAATTTGCAAAGTTGAATTCGTCAACGCGAGACTGCCAACTTTGTATAGACAATGAAAAAAGAAATACGCCATTACGATAATCAACGTCGATATCGCGCGAAGGTATGCTCGAGCCTATGAATACAATTTTGCAATTTCACAAAAATCGTGCCGGTGATAAATCGGACGTTTGATAAAACAAGAAAAGGTCGTAACATAATGCAAACTGTGCTCGGCCAATGTTTTGACGCTTTGAAAGGTATCTGGTGCCTGGCATATAAAGGAGTTTCTTAAAAGCATACCGATGTCAGGTTCAGCCAGCAGTTATATTATATTGTAAACTAGACACAGCGACATCCGGTTATCTTGGTTTAAAGTCCCCAAGTGGGTCCGAAGACTCCCGCCTTTCTCGTTATCGCGCGCTGACGAGCATTTTCGCATTTCAGGCACATCGAAAGCATGTTCAGAAGCCTCGATCCGGCTGGACTGGGGGACATCTCGTTGGATCAGTATAAAGCCGGGATGACAACGCTTGGCCTTCGAAATTTCAAGCCGAATCCCGAGGAAGTTATGCCCGGTCGAATTTGTAAAAATACCTTCGTGAACGAAGCGTGAGTGTCTCTCAATTCGAACTGTTATTACCCTGCCGAAGCAACGCTACCGATCCCGGAATATAACTTACTGACGAAAACAATATGCGTTTTTGTTAAGTTGGCAATAACGAGCAAAAAATATATACCCGATGCAAAGGCAGTTATAATCGCTTGCGCGTTAGTATCACAATTTCTTGAGACAAACGTCATCGTGCCTTTTAATTTGCCCGCGCGTCAAATCCCGCGAGGCAACGTGCATCGCGCAAAAATGCGACGTAAAATATACGTTCAGAGCCGTAGATTACATAAAGTTCTTTCTGCCGGACTTTAGACCGTTCTCCGTCCGAGCCATTTGCAGTCGTTCGGCGCAAGAAATTTGATTAAATTTAAAATAAACTGGTGTATCCTTCCAGCAATAACACACATTCAGGCGGTCATATTTTACAACATCCAAGAGTCGGTGCGCGCGCGTGTGGGTGTGCGTACACGATTTTATACGCAGTAAACGACCAAGAAAAGGAGAAACGAACGCGTCATTACGGCGCAGTGCATTACTATGCAACACATAATGCGAATAACTTACCGCTCGCGGGCCACGCGTCTGTCTGCCCACTCGTCCCTGTACCCCACCCCCTTCCGCCCCGCTTATTAAGATAATCCCAACAATTATGTAAAAATTCCGCTACGCTCCAAATGAGACCTTTCGTTCTTGCATCGACTGCCCCATTTACCACGTCTCGTGGCAATTCTCGCCGACTTGTTTCGTACCTCTTGTGTGTCACTGCTGTGCCACCTTGCGCCGGCTTTCCGAAGATTTCGGTAACGCGTAAGGGTCGCGGCATGCACGCAATGGACGCGCGTGCAAACCAACCGCGGGTATTGTACGGAATCGGGTAAATTGCGCGGTGGGATGCATTATGCAAATTTTAATGAAATATGAAGAGTTGTCAAGAAAAACTGTCAACGTATGATTTATGCCAGTCTTTTGGTTCGCGCATCTTTAGTGATTGATGGCACGAAGTGGCTGATTATACGGAAGATAAAAGGAACAAAATTGGTGAAACAAGGATGATTGATTAATTTTGTTAATTGATCATTTAGTGTGTGGGAACGCGATCTAGGAAGGAAGCGGAGAATGGTTGACCTAAACAGGGTTTAGGAGTTGAATGGACGTGAAGTAGTAATTGTTTATTAATGGGGTTTGTTATTTGTTTAAGTGGTTAAGATATGAAAGGTGGAATGGAGGGTAGAAGGATTGGTATATGGGGATGGTTATAATAAACAGAACAATTATGCTTTTATAGGATATGGTGCCTTAAATTATCTTAAAGATACATGGGATTGAATTGAAATTGATGATTCTTTTGATTTGGTTAATTAATAAATTTGCATTATTATAATATTCGATTTTAATTATGATATTTACAATTTTACATTCAGTCTAATGCGTTTTTGATATAAAAAGCCAACAATAAGTTGCTTTTATCGCACTCCGAGGATGTTTTTCTCTTGACGATGTTCTAACAAATAGCACAGAAGTGTGAGTTTTCAACGAGTCGAATTGATGAGCTGATGAGCAACGGTATCCACATTTTCTAGCGTGCGAACTAAGGGCGAATCATGTTCGCGCAGGTTGCGGTCAGTCGAGTTTAAAATTGCAATGAAATCTCGTTTTCCACGAGCATGACCCCGAGGCGTGCTGGATACCGTGCGATCACTCTTCCAATGATACCAAATTACTTTAACCATTAACTTTGTTAAAACAAATACTTCGATCTCGGTTATTAAAAGTTACATTTCAAATTATCCAAAACGCCAGAACGATGAGAAAAGGATGGGATTCCCAAAGAAGAATCTGAATTATTTTAAACATAGTGGTTTGCATTGAAAATTGTGAGATAAACTTCAGCAAAATATTGTCTTTTAAAGCATATTTATAATCACACTAAAAGTCACTATAAATCGTTTATCGCGGCAATTAGCAGTGATTTTTAACGTTTGGATTTGAAATTGAAGTGTACTTTTGTGAAGTCACAAAAGTTTAGGAAAATTTTCCCAAGTCAATCGTTTGGCAAACGATACCTCTAATTAATCCGCGAATTTGAAAGATTTATTGGTTAACGGACAGGAGAATCGATAATTGGTAATTTAATAAAGCTCGAACTGTCCGATACTTGCAAGATTAGAACTTTATTGGGCAAATGTCGTTGCATCGAGGGACGAGTCGGATTCATCGCGAACGGATTTCCTTGGCCATATCAGTGGATTCTCATGGGAATGACTTGGCTCAACCCAGGCGAACTAACCTAATGAATTAGCATTTCACGCTGGACTTTGTATCCCGTCGGCATCGTTTTATGAATGCACATGTTTACTGACATTATTTCCCAGGCTTTGGTGCAAGAATATCCCTAAATGCTTAATTCATATGATATCTAAATTAATTATCATTTAAAAAACGGATTTGTAGGAAAATGAACATTTTAATTTCCAGAAGGGTGAGAGTGAAGAAAAGAAACATGAAGGCAATTATGGTTAGTGTTTTATAATTAACTTGATAGTATACCAATTTCTATAGTTTTAAATAAGCCAATAAATTTCTTATAGAGAATTATAATTTTATAAAATTAAAGCCATTAATTTCATTATTGAAAAAGATTATGGTCATTCTTATATTAAAATAAATTTTTGTTATTATTATGGCTCAAAAAATGAAGAGCCGAAAGCTTTTTATGAAAATACAATTTGAAACAAATATTGTAAATTCTGGATAACTATTTACTAAAATATTAATTCACCCTCCTCAGAGTATTCGATTAGTAAAATTATATTATAATATAAAGATAAACATAGTTATAGAAATTTATTCAAAATTTATTTCAAATTGATTATGAATTTCAACTTTGTTCTAGAATCAAAATTAATATGACTGTAATAAAGTGACTAAAATATTTGAATTAGAGTTGAATCAATAATGAAATAATAATATTTAATGACGATTGGGAAACGTTTAGCACCCAAACTGTACCAAACATTCTTATGAAGGATTTTTTCATCTCCACTAATATAAGTGGCTTCACTATGCGTGATACTTTTTCTTGGACACTAATCGTATCCCCATATATTTGTTCAAATAAATTATATAGCGGAAAATTAAATTATATTAAATATAGTGGAAGCCACTTATATTAGTGGAGATTAAAAAATCCTTCATAGGAATGTTTCGTACATTTTGGGTACTAAACGGTTCCTAATCGTCATTAAATATGATTATTTTATTACCGATAGATATCAGAGGAACATTTAAGGTTAGTCAATTATTATTATTGATTAATTTATTAAGTTTGAATAGATACCATAGTTAGAATTTTAAGCCTCTTTTTAACCTCGAAAACTGCGAAAATGGAAATTTCCGCATCTTTCGATGTTGAAAGAAGGCTAAAATTATACAAATTTCTGCGATTTTTCGAGGTTCAACGGAAGTTTAAAATTTTTACTCGGGTAATCTTTTAATAGCATTAATTATGTACTTAGGGAAGACTGAGAAATATCAGTACATATTTTGATGCACCTTAATACACAATTCTATTAATATTTCGCAACAACGTCGACAATGCCTTTCAAAGTTTATGAAAAGTTGTATTTAAAAAAAGCTGAAACGTATGATCCCGACCGGTCGTATATCACTTGGCACGACAGTCGAAGTGCAACAGGCATCCTACTTCAATGGAAGACGCATTAAGCTCGAGAAAGGGAAGTCATTAATGGGAAAAGTAGCAAACGTCACTGATCACGAAAAACCACGGTGACAAAGATGGAGAGGTGTATCAAGTGGTCGGATTTTATCCCTGCCAGCGACTGAAATTCTTGTCCCGCATTTTTATTTTCTTTTTACGCCATAGGCGCTGATGAATACTTTTATGGGGTTAAATGGCGGACGATGCGTGATATTTATAACGGCGGATTTGGTTCGTCGGAGAACTGCTTTAACGAGGACAAAAAAAAAGTATCGTCGGAAACGTTCACGCATTCTTTTGCAACAAATAATACCAAACGCGTCCCACCAACGTTACTTCCCAATTTGAAATCGAAAGCAAATCCGACCCGCGAAACGCGTCTCGCCCGATACAACGTCAACCTGGTTCCAGCGTACCGCAAACTAAACCAATCGACGAAAGCGATTTGGGCGCTTCATTTTTGTTCGCCGCGCAAATAAAATAATTGAAAAAAGTGCACGAGAAATTCGAGAAGAAAATGAATTTGGAATTTGCAATTCGATTTGGAGTTGTTATTTGACGAACACGAACCCTCGTCAGAGCGGAGTTAAAATGCGCCGGCTTTTACGGCGCCTAATTTTGGCCGCTATTCAAGAGCGGTCATCCAATCTGAGCGCCCGTACAAGACAATGTTTTATTCGTGCGCTGGCCCAACAATGTAATCGGCTCTTCGCTCTCGTCGTGGCTCATTTTTTTGAAATGGAAATAAGAACCTCTTCTTGCATAAAACTACCCGGGGCGATGTGCACCCAACATCCACTCGTCCTTATCCGCAATCCACCGTCTCGCTCCATCCCACGTCCCTGTACCCTTTATCGTTCTCTCGCAGACTTATCTGGGCTTTCGCACCTTTCTTTCGCGGCGAACGACTCGGACTTCTTCTTTGTTCTACCCACCTCTTCCCCCCCCCCTTCTCATCTTCCACTCTCCCCCGTTTCTTTCTCTTTCTCGACGATATGGTCCGTCGGTTCTGTATGCAAGTAGCCCTTGAGCGATAACTACAGCGTTCGTTAAAGGGCTGCCTGACCGTGTACGTACATGCACGTACACGGCTTCCAATACAGCCAAGTGCAACACGCAACTCGCAAACCGACCGGCCAATAATCTGTCCGGCAGTGTTAGTGGGTGAGTAATGTACTTGGACGGACATTTTTCATCGCCGTGAAGCGAGAACAAAAATTTGAGTTAATGATTTCGGTGGTGCCGCGCTCCGGGCGTCAATTTGATTTGCCCGATTCGGTTACTTTTTCGGCAAATAATATTCGGTTCGCGTCGGGGATCGTATATCGAGGTCAACCGCGCAGCGCAATATGCATGCGCGGCGTTCCACGGCAAAAAGTGCGCCGAGTTGGCAGCGACCAATTTCATTGCACGCCGTAACGAGCGTGGCATTTTATCGTCGCTGCACTCAACTTTGCGATTTCTTTGATTCAGCGCCGTGACGATGCCCGGGCGGTAAAAAGGGAACGCGGATTCGGTGATAAAGGAGGATTTTGGTAATTTCAGAGAGAGTTTCCGTATGGTTGTTTATCCCCGTGGATTGCACGGTCCTTTATTTTGCGAGGTCTTTAGATAATTGATGGTCAGTTCTGTTGTTTAGGCGCACTTAATGAACCGTGAAACTGGGAACTGCAATTTGACTCGAGTCTCGTTTAATTATCTGAATGAAGTAGTAAAAAAAAACTATGGTTTAAGTCAACTTCATCGATGGAAGACCTGGGATCAAAATAATGCGAGGAGAAAATTACATTGTGCAATTTGGATAATGTATCGTGAAGGCTGATTGGTTAAGACTAATGAATTTAGTGATATGATTGGTTAAGCTGCGTAATATACACTGAAAGAAAAAATATAGTAATCGTAGGATGGTTTGCTCTCTGATATATAATTAGTAATTAATCTTCTATTATTTAATATGTAATATATTATATTCAATAATATTATATATGTAAGAATATTCGTTATGAATGAAATTATGTCCTACCATCGTTACTACATATAGTAAATTTTACTCTTAATATTTATAAATAAATTTATAAATAAAGTTTATGTAAAAACATTAATACGTTTTTGCAATAAAAATATAAAATTTACACTATTAAAAATAAACGAAACCATTTTATTTATTATGCTCGTTAAATATGTAAAGTCGCGTAGAAACATCTAATGAATTAAAGAAACATTACATGTTCCTAACACATGCAGAGAAAGTGACTGATTATAGTGCAGTATCGTAACGTGATATCCGTGTAAAGAATAGGACAATCATCCTATTACACAACGACAGTGGCAGATACCGTTGCAATTAAATGTTCCTTCTTTCATTAAATAAACTAATTTTAATTTTAAAATTAATTCCGTTTTGATTTTTTCCAATTTTTTCAAATAGCCAAAATTCTAAAGCAAAATTATTCATATATTTGAATTCACCGAATTGAATTGAATAATCAATAAATTACCATTGATTCAGTTTCGCTCCAATAATCCAATAGATCCTTATTTTTGCGGACGAAAACTCCTGCTTTTTTGCAGATATTATTAAGCTAATGAATATTTCGAACCAGCAATAAATTTATACTTTTAAGTAGGAAATGATTAATCTTTGAATCAGAATTTGATCCTTAACCCATTCTGTGCGCGCAAATATTCAAAGGCCAATATCTTATTTCTTGCCATCTGCCTTATTGAAACAATAATTCTACGGAATAATAAATTCCCCATTAATCGAAATCTCAGATTTCACGTGATTATTTTATTTTGCTCATGGAACTGTAATTAAATCGTTTCCTTGCTTTGAATGAATTATATGTTTATCAAAAAGTTAATTTTGCAATTTTTTTATTATATTTATTTAATATCAAAATTAACTTATTGTTTACGTCCACCGTAATCAATGCGTTTTGTTTCAGGCATCCTAAGCAAATGCGTGTCCACAAAACCCACACAAACACGCACGCGAACAAAGTAAATTGCAACTAAACAGGTTTCTGTAAATGAAACATCAGCTGCGAATCTAAATTAACCGTCATTTATTTTACGGTTAATGATCGCACGAAAAAGCTTTGATGCGTCTAAATACGTTATAATGCGAACCGCGTCGAAATAATTCGTGAATTTTTTCAGCCAGTCCGTACTCGTATTTTCTTTCGAAAGCGAACAAGATTGCCTTGATACATTTTTATGTATCGAACAAATTAATCAGACGTCTCTCCAAGTGACTTTAAATGGTCAGAGCGCACGTTCCAATTGCATCTCTGGAGACGATTCTTTTTTCAAGGCGCGTCTCCACGCAGCTCGTGCTGCTTGTCGTTCCTGTAATTTAGTCCAATTGACCCGCGAGATTCGATCCCATTTATTTCGCTTTTTATTATGGTATACTGATAATAAATTCAACTTAGCTTTAAGCAATGTTTCAATCTTAACTGCTTAAGAGTCGCCCGTGGAACAATATTTCGTTTTAGATTGCAATTATTTTAGTATTTATAGCAACAGTTTTTATAGAGTTTCAGCATGTAAAATGATTCAACGGGAGAATTTTTGCTTATGTTGATCACCACTGACAGAAATAATCGTTCTACGAACTATAATATAGCTGATTCAACTATTTATAATAGTTGTGTACAGGGAACTAAATTTTATAGTTGAATTTATGATGTGGCATAGTAGATAAGTTTAGATAGCTAAAGGATACTTATAGTTCATAGAACTGTTTGATAAAATTCATTTTATCATGGTTCGTATTTACTTATTTTATTTGTTTCAACTAAACTAATATAGTTGATTGTGTTCAAATTAACAATCAAATGAAATTATAAATTTAATTCTTTCAAATAAAAATTAATTTATTAAATAGTAATTAAATAAACCGTATTTTGTAGTTAAATTCAAGGATGTTTTTATTTAAAGTTAAAGAAATATTATTATTACACTAATTACAGTTACCTAATGATAGGATTTGAACGCAAGACCTAACAATTCCGAACGCGTAGCATTGATCACAAGCTATTGAACTTGCGTGAAAATTAAAGAAATTTGAGTATATTTAAGATTAACTTGAAACGTGAAATGTTTATATGAATTAATTATTAAATTCGATTCAACTACCTATATAGTTGAATGAACTATTAAAAGAAATTACAATAATGTAGTATAACAATCTACATTTAAAAATACATCAACTATCTTTTAGAATTTAATTAACAATGTATAATTTGTTCATTCATCTAATTATTGATTGTTTCAGACAAAAATAATAGTTTCATTAAGAAATTCATGGAACTACAAAATATTGTTGCTCACACTCATTTTTTTTCTGTCAGTGCAGTTATGGAGAAAATAAGCGGAATAAATTTGATTCTCTAACGATTAAAAAAAAAATAAAAAAAAACATGACAACAGATTGATGAAAATTACAAAAAACCTAAATGTTGTCATTGTTTTTTTTTTGCCTTTAACCAATTTTTAACACAGCCATGCATGCATAAATTGCAGTCAAGAAAGTGGATAGTTAAAGTAACCAGTCAAATTGCTAGTTTAACAATCTCGCGTAGTAACGTGCACAATCCATAGATCGTGCGTACGAGAAGCAATCGCGAGTAACTGTTTATTTGATATGATCAATCACAGTAGCCGTGGGTTGTCTTCACAGTCGGCAATTACGGTCAGAATTGTTAATTTATAAACCCAGTTTTCTGCGCTCAAAATTCGAGTGTCGTGGATTCTTTCGTATTCGCGTCGTAACTCGACCGATCGTATAATTTTGAATCCCCGCGACGAACGATTAATGACACCATTTAAATATCGACGAGATTTTACACGATATAATAAACATTCCAACGATCTAATTTGTCACTGCTTTTCAGAAAACGCTGCCTGTTGTTCAAACTGGCGAAAATTGTGGGCCGCAAGAACGTCGACTTGGTGTGCTTAAACGACCAATAGGACGCACGAGTGGACGCCAAATTCTCGCACTAAAATTGACTTTTCGAATCGCCAAATTGGTCCCGAGATGAAACGCTTCCCGCGAGACACTAAAAGCTGCAAATTGATGTCAGCGAAATTAAAAAGCATGCGAAGTCGCCGTGTACGTCATTTATTGGTGCAAATTGCACGTCACACCGTCCGTCGACCGGCAATTGCTGGACGCTTGTTTTTTAAGTAATTGTAACCGGTCGTGTAAATCTCTTTTCGAAATCCAGATTCTCATGCAACATTGTGACTTCTCGAGACGATTAATTTCGCGACGGACGAGCTAATTTCAGTTTGCGGCGGCTTCATTACCGCGTTTATTTTAATTTATACCCGCTCGGGTAATCGCGCGCCGACCGGACAACCGCGCGCGCAAAACTAAGGTCCCGTTCCCTTTGCCCGGCGTCCTTCCTTTTGTTCCCGCCGTCCGCGTCGAAAGTCGCAACTTTTAATCCGACCTCGCGTTTGATTCATCGGCATTTTCGTCGCAATAAATAAACCGAAATTATGCGTCGCGACTTAAACGCGCAAACTTTCCGCGCGATTTAAAAAGCGGCTTTTCGTCCGAGACCGATATTATCTCGGGGATCGATCGCGCGCTGCGCGGATTTTATTCCCGAATATTAACCGCGGCGACGCTTGTCCGACAAAAACCGCAAACATTTCCGTCTGGCGCAAGAACCACTTACGTAAGCCGACTGCGCAGCAAGAACAAATAACCCGATGGTCAATCTTCGCGCTCGGAAAACATCGAGCGACTTTCTACGAGAGCGAGCGTTTTGTATTGTACTTCTTTCGCGGGGACAATCGTAAATGGAATTAAAAACGACGGCGCGGCTTTTTGCCGTTCGCGCGAGATTGCGTCGCTTTGATTACCGTCCGAGGGCAATTCGAAATTGACGATCGGAATAAATTCGAGGCGGGGCTATTGTTTTGCGGATTTCAATTGCTTCGTTTGTACAATGTAATGCGATTCATGTAAATTTAACACAAATGAGAATAATTTTGTATGCGAACGCTGTAATTAAATATATATTGTGGTTCACTTTCTGACACGAGATACGCCTATATTTTGTATGGTCTATATTTTATATAAGATAACTCGATTGCATATTTTGTGTTATCATCCAGCCAGTTTATTGCACGGAATTATGTGCAATCTTCCTTTTTGTTTTATACGTGTAATTTTATAATTTAAAATAATTGAATATACCATATTTGAAATTCAACTTGAATTTTAATATTTTGACAAGTGATGTAGTATTATGGTCTTCTTTTTCAGAGCAACGACGCAATTCGGTCTTGTTTTTCGTTTGTAAGATATTTTGCGAGAAGCAAGACGATTATTATAGCCCTAGGGTGGTAAAGCCATTTGACCGCCCAGGATGTCTGAATGACCGCCTCGGGACAATTACGTGTACTTTACTACCCTCTGACACCTCCCACTCCTCAAATTGCTATCTGAAACAAAATATTTACCTTCTGACTTGGTCGCAAGCAATTTTGTCCGAGAAATGGTGTCTAATTTTTAAAATACATAACCTCACTTTTATTTATGATCTTTTGCTTTCTGCCCCAGCGGAGCAAACGTACCTAAATCAACAACATATATATGTTTATATATATAATGTGTATTTATTTAACGCGTTTCTGTAAATGCTCTCATATAAAAATTGGTTTAAAAAAACCAACACCGAGGTATGTCGACGATGTAATATCGGGAGTAAAGTAGTTTTTCATTTTAGGTTACGCCAGTAACTTTAGCTTTTATGGTTCGAGTTGAACGCTTGCGTATACTACGCGCGGCTTATTGTGACGTTTACATGTTTTAGTCTATGAATGTTCATTTTGACCGATGGAACGTGTTTCCTTGGAATACATTGACCACAGTGCAACGGCTCGATCCTTACCATCTGTATATTCAAATGTATATTTCACGACATTTACATATATTTCGATTTTAAAATGAAGCTTATATTGTATTAAACACAAGAAAACTAGCGTATAAAGTATATATATATATACATATACATAAAATGTATGCATACCATTAACTCTTTCTTAGGCCACGTTAATTCGAAAAGATTATTTAAATACTGATTTTATGGTTACAAATAAAACCACAGTATCTATACAAGTAAGACAAAGACGAAATTAAGGTTTTTTGAAATTCTAAACAAATGCACACGGAGAATAATGTTTATTGGCTAGCTGTAACTAATGAACATTGTTTCAAGTTGGATTAATGTTTGGCTGATTCAGTAAAACATTTATTTAAATCACATTTATTTATTTATTTCCATCAAATATTCTGTCCGTGCGTAAACGATTTAAAACGATTTAAAATTCTCATCCACACGGAAAGAAAAAAAGTATTCAAAATAACTCATAAAATATCAAATGTGTGACAGAAGTGTTGTATTTTGAAATAATACATAAAACTTCAGCAATTTTGACTAAAATACGTGCAATACTTACTAATTTTTAAGTATAATTTAAAAATAGAACACTACTGTCAGACATTTAATATTTTGTTGGTAATTTTTAATACAATGTTGTTTTCCGTGCAGATTGAATTACTAGCAAAAAAAAGTTTGTTCAAATTCGACAAATCCGAACAAAATTAGCGGTAATTTAAGATCACCAGTTTTACAATTAACAAGACATAATTCGTGTATAATATATTATACCATTTTTTTTTTATTATTTAGCAACACGCCCTGTCAATTCCTCACAAAAAGTTTCCAGACCAAACGCAACAAGCGCATTGTCAAAAGACTGAAATTACACGTCAATTATGCGCATTTAAAAAGCCTAACCTCAAAAAAATGACGCGTTTCACACTCGACAGCTCCCTTGTCAATAACATTCATCCCAATTAAAATTCAAACCCGCGTGCAAGCACTTGCGTCAATCCGTTGAAGCAAAAATATTGCCTGCCGATCGTCCATCGGCGTGCGTATGTTTAAAACAAATTTTTCTCTTTTTTCCCCAATCCCATATATATCGAATCGCGAAAAATCGCGCCGCTATTACCACCGATCCGTTCGCCGCGAGATTGCCGCGCGCAAAAAGTGGCGCTTTTGAGTCGCTGCATTATGCAGCGTGCGTCCATTACAATGCTCGTTGTATTTACACGCGATACTATTTCACGGTGCAGAACATACGGAGTCCCTCGAAGTATACCAAGGTGTAACATCTCAAGACCGGTTGGAAGTGTGCTGGGACGAACAGAT
>JABFQC010000965.1:0-21904 GCA_022817085.1 Psilanteris sp. ZL-2020
GTATGTTGCGCCGTGAAATACATGCTTCGAATCACGACGATGGAAACTCGTTGAACTTGGAATCGATCGTTTCCATTTCAGAATCGAGAACTGTGCCGCGTGTTATTCTGTCGTCGCGTTTGAAACGAATCATGATCCACGCTCGGCTTTGACGTTTGCATAAAAGTATCGCTGATTTACATTCGCCTGTTACGGCGCGGCTCCGGACACCGAAACTGTAGCGTGAGTCGTGTTTCGGTGTTGGGAATCGAGGCTCTGCGTTCAATTGAATAATCGCCACTCGACGTCTAATACAATCCAGATGACGTAAAAGATAAGTCGTGTGTGAAATGACTCGAACAATTTAATCGAGTGGGTTTTGTTTGTTCCGATCGTGCAGTCGTATGTAAAAGTGTTATGGTGTGACAAGTCGGGAACGCGTTACATAGAATTCGTGACGCGTCGTTGAAGTCCGGGTTAAAGTGTTTCGGGTTCTGGAAAATGGTCGTAAAAAATGTTGTAAAAGGAATAGATAGTGGAACATATTTTTTTTTCGACGTATTCATGAGTCTGCGAGATGATATTATTGACGGGGACAATGTTTGGAAATAATGGATGAGTTTATGCGCGGAAACTCGATTGGTATTTAATAGTATATATTTGTGTGTTTGGATAGGATTGGATGTGAGTGTAAATGAAGTTGTAACGTTTGAAGCTTAATTGGATTTGAGATAGAAGATAGTGTCAGGATGTTTTCAAGTGTTGCGCTTTTAATATTTTAATTGTGATGAGAAAGATGGTATGAGTTATGTTATGGTGACAAGGACGAGGTGTATTATAATAAGCGGATTTCAAATAGACGAATGACATTTCAATGAAAGTTATTTATCTGTGACAATGAAAATGATAAGCTGAAGTATAATAGTTATATTCTTGTAAGAAACATGAAATTTGGTATATGAATAAAAATATATGATATTATTGAATATTTATCAAATGTCAACTTTCGAGTTACAAATTTTACAATAACATATTGAGTAAGTCATTTTAATAATATCAAATGTTTCCAACATTCGTTGAGGTAACACCCGTATATCAGAAGTATGGTAATTTATAATACAAGTTTTCTCTATGCCAGTTGTACGTTTTTCTTTCTTTTTTCAAATATTAAAAGAAATTAAATGATAATTCGAAAATCAAGAAATTCCGTAAACGAAATTTTTTTTTCGGTATAAAAAGGAGCTTTTAAAGCAAAAGTCCAATTTATTACTTTGTACATACAAATCACGTAGCTGGCAAGGCTCGATTTATATGCGCATGATTTATCTTGTAAGCGAATAAACAGACATCATTAAATACATGTTCATGGCGCGACAAGTATCGGTGAAAATGAACTTAATAAACGTCGCGAGAAAAGAGGAAAGAGATAGAGAACAAGATGAGTTTAATTTATAGACGTTATATCAAACGATCGTTACACGTAGTTGCGTTATTATTAGGTATAATGTGATATAAATAGATGTAATACGCAATAAATATTATTCAATGTGTTTATTATAAAACCACTTTGAGTTATTACATAGACAAATGTACACGATCGACGTAATGACGTTCATTCGATATGCTTTGCATACGTAATCGTATTTGTTTTATTTCTTTGCATAATTCCAGATTTGGCGTGCATATCAAAATGAACTAGTTTCATAATTACCTGAGAAAGATATCAATAGAAAAATTGCAATATTAATGGTATAAATAAGATACACATCAAGCAGTGATTATAACCATCACGAAACAAGGTAAAACGTTGAAAATACATCAATATTTTGTATGATGCGTTGTGTATTATTATATAGTACAGTAATTTTTATGATCGCTTCATGTTTTTTATTTGTATTGTGAGTTTTTTGCTAGTTTTCTTAAACATAAATATAAACAAGAAAGAAAATGTAAATATACACGCAATTATATACACAAAACTATAAACATAAATATTAAAAAACGTAAATATAAATATAAATATAAACATAAACATCACAAAATATAAACACAATAGAAGAATGTTCTTTATTACTATACAATACGTATTATTAGTAATTGTTTAAACAAAACGAAGCACATCCTGGCTCCACTTATCCTGATTTTTGTCGAGGGAAATGCTAATCGGCATATTTACGTTAAACAAATGTATTTTGCAACAATCTTTCGCTTTCGGAACAACGGCAACAAAGTTTGCCCCAGAGTGTCTTGACGATTTCTCTCGTCGTTTTAAAAGGCGTTCGCAAATCTCCACCTACCATATAACTTAAAACGTGTCCCGATCCCATCAAAAAGGGTCCGAGTCGCGGCGTTATAATTTGAGGCGGTTTCAGGGAGGTCCTGCCTGGGGCTCAGTGAACGGAGTTCAATGAAGTCATCAGCTAGCTCGGACGCGCTACTCTGTTATTACGCCGTGGCACCGCAGCACCATCTCGCTTTTTCCTTTCTTCCCCATACAATTCCGAACACGAGGCAGCATTGTATACCTTGCATGGTGACTCGATACGATGAGCTTCGTTGGAATCCAGATTGACGGTAATACCGCGGTGTCGGGGGCGTGCACCGTGTGTGCCCGCGCGCATCTTCGTCATCACCACACGCGAGACAAAAATGATGATGATCATTACCCCGTCCCCTTCTAATGATTTCATTCTTCGGCAACGTCGATATATTATTGATTGAAATCTCTCGTCGGGATTACCATCATTAACGTAATCAATGCACCGTAATTTCGCGGCCTTCAAAAAACTCCGCCATTAGGCATGACCGTCGTGAGATTTCATTAAGCGGAGCTGGGGTCGGATAAAAAAAAAGAAAAACAAAAAAATTGAAAAGGGACCGACAGAAAAACGGTAGCTACAGATTCGGCGATTGTTTATCCATTACGTGCGCCGAATCGCGAGCGCGGTTTGGGAGGTGGTGGATAAACAAATAAGCGCTCCTGGGACAAAAGGAACGATTGCGCAACTGTTTAGCGCGGTTTCGCGTGATGGGTGTAATTTTGGGCCCCATGGAGGACCCGTCCGGGCGCGAAATTGAGATGTTGCGATTGGTCCGACTGGAGGAGGGTTTTTTGGGCGCGCGTCGTAATTTGATTTCGTTGGTACACAAATAAAATGAAATGCCGTGGGATGAGGGAAGAGAGGCGTACGACGAAAGAGGTTGGCGCGAGCGAGAAAAAGAGCGAGCGAGCCAGTGCAAATGATGGCGAAGATAATGAAGACGAAATTGAATGTAATGACGGAAACGAACGTGCTTTCGTTTCGTGTTTACGTGGAAGAGGTGTTCTTATGGCGCGAGCGTTTCTTGCTTCGCGTTTCTGAGTATATTAGGACGATTGTCGTGCTTGATTCGGCATGGTTTTGAAATAAGGCCCCCGCGAGCTGACAGCCAGAAAGCCTCGGCTTTGTACCCCCTGCGTACAAAGCCGGCGCGTTGGCTTTTTTTGTTCCTCGCGCGGCTTTTCGACCGACGCCTCGAGTGCCCTAATCTTCCGACACTTCATCTTCGTGTTCTCCGCGTTGGTTCGCTCGTTCCGTCAGACATGCAAACAACCGATGGAAATAATGATCCGGTCGTTTCGTCGTAATCATGATGCCGAGTGTTGGCAGTAAATTGGCCCGGTGCTGAGTGTTTTTTGTTGCGTCTAATTGTGCTCGCGGGATTGAAGTCGAGCGCGAATTGACGCTAATGAAATCGATCTCGGCGATCGGAGCAAATGAATTACGAAAACCGATGACGAGGGAAGGTGCAAAATTGGTAGTCGTTACGATCTTATCGTGGCGTTTAGCGTAATTAAAATGCGCGGGATCGGAAAAAATTGCCGCTGATGTAGGATCGATCGATCAACCGATGGCTGTGAGTGGCCAAGACAGCGGATATCTGGCTGCGGTATGGAACGCAATATGCATTTTGCAGAATTTATTAAGCCATAAGAAAGCGCGTCGTCTTTTTGTCATCCAGTGATTACGAGTCGTCCCTTCGCTTCAAATTTTCGAGGCAATTAAATTTCGCTGAATAATGATAGGCTGGACCAGTTGGAAGGTCTTCCGTCCTGGAACCACCTCTGTCCCCGTAAGCACGATTAGATTGAAACAAACGTATACCTACTGAATGCGGTCCAATAGGATTAGGTGCCATTGAATCCTAATTGGATTCAGAATGGTTATTTTCATAAACATGGTTCTGAACCTATCCAATAGTAGTCCAACTACTATATTCCTACATCCATCAAATTAGGACCCTAGGAAAGCAAATCTCTCAGCAACATTTCCCAAGCTACGGTCTCAACCTGGGACCAGAAGCGGGTCCAAAAGAGGACTCAATCTAGGCAAGTTTACGACCGTCAGGAACGGAGGAAAAAACGAAATTTGCGCAGGCAAAGGAGAAGGTGACCGAGGTCAAGACGGATAATGGAGTGACGCGAAATAAAAGCACGGAGACACAGGCCTTCCGCGAGTCGAGGAGGTCCGAGTCGAGGAGGTCTGAGGTCTGTATCATCTTCTGGCTGGGACCGTCGGCATCGTGTGAAGTCCGACTGAGCCATTATATCCCCCTTAGCTACCTCCGAGGTATATACCGTCCGGGCATCAGCAGTATAAGAAGAGGAGGAGGAGGAGGCAGCGCAGGACGACGATGAGCATACGTTGCTCTTACTTCGCGTCTACGCTCCTTCTCTTTCATCGCGAAATTCTCATCCGAAACTCTCTCTGGCCGTGCTCTTTGCTTCTCTTTCATCAGAGGTACGGCGGACCGAGGAAGGGAAGTGCGTGCTGGATTGCGAGCCGAGGTGTCGGGGTCCGCATTAAGAGGGCGGTGCGCCCCGAAGGAGCCCCGAATTATGACGTCACGGACCGCACACGACGCGATCAGGTGAGCCGAATATAAAATGGATTGTTAATTACCGAGCGCAACCACCCTGGTGGCCGGCCGACTTCGAATCATCGATTCCGTATAAGAGCGATTATTAACTCGGCGAGACCGAAGTTTTGTCGCGAAATCCAAGTGTTAAATGAATCAACACCAGACCGCTCACCAAGTCGATCCGAGTTAATTTACTTATGCTCTTAGGCCTGTGCAATTAATCAACTTACATGGAAGGGGGAGGCAATTGGATGGTTGATGGCGTGGATAGAGTAACTCCTAAGAGAGAATGGATGGGCTAGGTTTGAATTTGATTTAGGTTCTGTTCCGTTAGATTTATATAATTTTTTATTTATTCTTTTAATTGAACATCATATCCTGGAATATAGGGATTTTGGAGTTAAGTTTAAGGGAACTTGTGTTCTAAATTTTGGTGTCGAAATTAGAATTTTTAAATTTTGCAGATTTATATATTCATCGTTTGAGTCAAATGTTTCCAGATAACGGGAATTAAAGTGAAATGCAAATGAGCGTGAGTTTTTGACATGCAAGGATAATGGAATTATTTGGAATCAACTGATTGCATGTTATTCATTCAAGTGATTTTTTTAATTAAAGGTTTTTGGCTATGTGCACATATATCTTCTGGAAATATATCTATATATTTTGAGTTAAGAATTTTCATGTTACAGATTTATCATCATCTAAGTCAAATATTTCCAGATAATCGGAATTAAAATTGAAATTTATTTTGATTGAAGGTATTGAATTACAGGCATAATGAAATTATGAAACTATATATAGAAAACTATTTTAGACTCCTGCTTGCATTTAAGTCTGGTATCTACGTCAAGATAAAGACATGATAAACATCGAAGGAACCTGATACCTGCCGTATGAAAGACACAGCTCACACTTCAAAGACTGCAAAGGTCAAGGTCATAATCAGGTTTGCAATACATTTGTAAACTAATACAGGCGGCATATCGATTTGGAAGGTTATTTATCTTTGCAACGCTGTTATACTTGTTAACCTACAAATATCTAAACGCATTATTAACTTCTATAAAAATCGTTACTAAGAAGATGCTTTTGCAAATTTGAAATGCTTCATGATCACGATCTGTATTATTACATTTTCAAATAAAGTTATTTTTCATTCCAATTTAACGTTTCTTTATTATAACCCCAACCAAAATTACCATAAAATCCGACTGGCCGAAAATCAAGACGTTCAATTTTTTGTTTCACCGGAAACACACTCATCCATATATTATATTGACCGAAGTGTTTTTGTTTCCCTTCTCATTTACACCAAGGCAATTAAACGAGTGACAAACGTCCAGCGGTTATTTATTTTTCTGATAAATTTAATCGCGCGTAAACATAATTTCTTTTAACATCAATAAAAAGCGTAACAAAGAAAACGAACATAAAATCATACGACTCCGTTGTTTCGGACGAAAACAACTTGTCGAACACCCTTTTAATAACCATCGACTTAAACGAAAACAGATTTTTTTTCTTCGACGAAACGAAAACCGAGCGCGCGATACCGATGAATCGTTCGGAAACGGTGGTAAAATTGTAACGCAGGAAACGCCCGTGGGAAAGCGCCGATTTCATCACACCGCCCCGGTGTTTCTTAACATCAAACCAACCAGCGTCAATACATATTCCCGGCGATACCTCCGGACGCTTCCTGAACTTAACTGCCTCTTATCTCTGTTTCACCTTTCCGAATCACCTGTTTCCGAACTGAAAAACGATCGTGCGTTGAACGGCGCGTCGCCATTGTGTCATCGTCGTAAAGATAGACGAAGCGCGTCTCACCTCAAACAACCAGTTAAGGAATGAAAACCAAAGACCGATAATTCGACGGGTTATAGTTATTCCGCGATAACGCGGCCGTAAAAATCCGGTGTCGCATCATCGGTGTTTGATTCTGACAAACACACTCCATTCCTATTGATTTTCGATGATTAATATAAAAAATGTTGTTCCCGGAACGCGTGGCCGATCGCAGTCGGATGGGTTTGAAATTCGGAAGAATCGTAAGCACTCGTCGTCGCGGCTCTTCCTGTACTCGGCCATTCAACAACCAGGATGATTCATATTTTTCCCGTCCAGTTGTTCTTTGCTTTCGGTTCGATTGACTCCGGCGCTTCGGCGCTCGACGATAATATAACATTACGACTTTCGAGAAGCCACTTGAACGGCGAAACCCGAACGCATCTAATCGAGCAACGACTCAGAAATCCGACACTAGGAGGCAACGTGCCTCCGCCGCAATGCCACCGTATAAACGAGCACGATCGCTCGTACACGCGCGTCGTTTGCGCGATCAATCAGAAGCGATTGAACGATTTGAAAAGCCCAGCGGAGAATCGATTTATTGGATGGCTTGAAGCGAAAATTGAAAAGTTTTTTCGGTTGACGATTTTTTCAAGGATATGGTGGATGAGTTTGTTTCAATCGGTTTGAATAGTAGAATTTTCGGCAGAAGTGAAATTAAACTTTTTCGCAAATTTCCAAGGAAGATCGGTAAGGGGGATTATGAATGACACGAAAGATCATGTTCGTGCGGTGGGAATTCCGCCGATGGGTGCGTTCAACCAACTTTCGTTCTTGCGCAATTTTTAGTACACTGAAAAATTAAAGAGATTGGTCGGGTAATGAATATTATTCATAGCGGATTACTCATAAAACATACACTTTAACTGGAAATATCGTCGGCCGTGCCACTTATGTTGTATTTGATGGGACAATTAAATGTTGCATGGTCGAATCGATGTTGAAGTCGCGATATGAAATACACCATTAGCGGTGCAAAGAAAATATCCTTTTTAGTCAGGATAAACAGAGGTGCAGTTACAGTTTACTGCCATCTTAACCTTTTGTAAACAATATTTAAACGTTGAGTAAATATACGTTGTCTGCGCGAGGAGGATATTTGACTAATTTCAATGCACATTTCCCTGCTTTTCGTAGAAACATAATTGCTATTTCGTACAAGTTATTTTTTAAATTTTTAAAAACATTATTAAAGATTATCATGCACATAGAAAAAAGTTATGTTAAACATTGCTATAAGTCTGGCATTCCAAGGATATCTAAACAAAAACAATGCAAAATTACTACACTGAAAAAATTTGTTTAACAATTTACTATATAATATATCAAAAATGGACGATACGTGAAAATACAAGAAAAATTACTATATAATGTAGTAAAATTGGCAACGCACGTAATAATATATTCAAATTTGTGTAGAAAATTTTAATATATAATGTAGTAAATTTTGTTGTGTTTTCACGTATCGTTCACTTTTGATATATTATATAGTAATTGGTATATTTTTTTACTCAGTGTATACTACGAAAGTAACTTTTTTTATACTATACAGTAATTTTTACTATAATATCCAATATGTGCACAATACAATATCATATAAGAAAATTTACTATTGCTTATATATAAATTAACTATATCATATAAGAAAGTTTGCCAAAAAAGTATAATAATTTACATACCATTAATTGATATATCCTCAGAATGCTAGAAGTATAGCAATTTACGCTATACCTTTTTTCAACGTGTGTGTATTTATATTCATGTTTACTCGGTACCAACTAAACAAAGCAACCCAAACTAATCTACGAACAGTTCAAATAAATTACAAAATAAAATTATTCCCATTAACTGCGATTAAAATCAATTCACACAAATGAACATAAAAACGTTCAAATTGGACACATACGTCCCGATAACGCACAAATAACAAACGCGTCCAATAAAACGGCAATATCATTAGCGAAAGTTAATTCGACCGGCGCATAATTCAAGATTTATTTTATAATAAAATCTTCATCGAAAAATTCATTAAGCCTTACAATAACTAACGCACAAATTGCGATAATAATAACACACGTAATACCACAATAAACCGCCGACTTTATCACGGCGCACTTTTTATCACTCACAATCTGTATCCTCGTTCCGCGTTCGAATAACACAGGAAACGTTCGTAATTTTCGAAAACCCTTAAGCAATGTCCGAAACAATAAAGCACCGGCCGAGTTGGATGCATGCCGCGCGTCCGTGTGCACACCTGCAACCCAACACCTTTAATTATCCCACTGGTAAATAAAGCGATTAACGATAGCGCACGAGCGCGCGTACAGCCGGATCCAAACAGTACGGCCCGAATTGACGTCGAATGAAAATCATTTACGAACATTTAATATGCAAATGCGGATGCCGGTATTCCTTTATTTACCCCGCTTCGGCCTAGAAGTAATGACGCCGTGCGTCTGTCTCACCGTTAACGATAATAATTCCTAGTGATTACGAAGTCGACCGGTAAATTTGAGCGTCTGATCCCCAGAGGCTGTCTCTCGTCTTCGTAAGTATACGCGAATTAATGATGAATTCGCATCGGATGTCCGTAACGAGTCTACATGGGCGGGAAAGAAAGTCAAAGCGAACACAAATGAGTATTTATGAGCGCCGGGTGACTCTTTATTATACCGTTTTGCAGTGGAATCGATTAACTTTAATACAGATGTATAAACAACGCGTTCAACAGCTCGGTGGGTTCATAAAGTTATTATTCCACTCGGTTATAAGTAACGTGATTTTTTCACACATGCAACAAAATGTTTATCGCCTTGCCGCATCAATGCCACAGTATTTATGCAATAGAATATCAATTAATTACTGTAATTAATAAACGCACCTCTTCGATGCGTTCGCCAGTTATTCCGTTCGGCCGTTCCGCGCGCGTAATTCATTTTTTACGGTTCCGGCCTTTATTCCGCACGATTTTCATTGCCGCACCAATTTCCGTCTTCCTCTGCCATTGTTTTCCTCTTCTTCTTCGACTTGGTTCTGTATCTTTCTTTTTCTTCTACTCCCCCCCCCCCCTTTCCTCGCCGACCCCTCGTCCATTCTGAGGTCCATTAATTTATCAAAATTTAGATAATTACGCATCTCGAGTCGATTGCTCAGATGCTCTCGTTCCATTATTTCGTTTTAACGACATTTAAGTTTCATTTATTTCGAAGAATGCAATACGCGCTTTAATAGCACGTGCTACCAGGTGCAATCGATTAACCATCCATCATTCGTAAACCAACTCGATTCATCTTCAAACGTGGCATGCAGACATGACAGGAAAAAAGTTACAGATTCAAACACGCGTTTACGACTCAAATAAATATTGCGTTCAATATCGAAACAATTTATTACGCGGTGTCCATTCAACAGCTTTCCTCACATAAAAAATGACCTAATGTTTGTTAAATGTTATTCATTAAAATGTCTCGGCGCACGAAGATACGAGTCGCACAAATTGCGAGCGATCCCGTGACGTTGATAATTAAATGCCGCGGTGCGCGTTTTGTATAATTAATCGGTCGACATTGAAGCGTTGCGGACCATCGAGCGCGATTATTCGAGATATTTGAATTGGTCCCCGGTTTGATTTTTGAGGGGGTTTTTATGGTGTTGAAACGGGCAAAAGAAGTTTTGTCAATGCCCGACAGCGGTGTACCAACGTTATAAACTAGAATAACGAAATGCGTGGTCATTTTCGTTTTCCCTGACAATGTCGTAGTTCAAAAAAAAAAAAAAAAAACAAAAACACGAGAAAAAGTCAATTCGAAAACATTCAATTCGCATAATACAACCAGAGGGCATTAATAAAAACAAAAACATGATTGGTTTACTTTTCAATGTTATTGCTTAACAACAAATCAAAACAAACAACTTGCTTAAACAAAGTCAATAAAACATTTGTTTTATTTTTAATGTTATTGTTTATCAAGCGATAACAAATTAATCGAAATGTATAAAAAAGCACCGTTGTTTTCATTCTCAATGTCGTCGCTCAACAATAAATCGCGAAAAACGTGATCACAACACCCTCGATTTGCAAAAACAACAACAACAACAACAACCCTTCAATGTCATTGTTCGCGTTGAACGTTTATCAACATTGCCCGTAAATATTGATGCATCGCCGCGACTCGTACCCCGCGTGAATGTCGTTGATTACACGCGCGGTGAAGAAACGATCGTCTTAATTTAAGACGGCGGATTTTCCTGCGAACGTCCGCGTTCGGGGAGCGCGCGACCAACAAAAGGAACGCTGATTAAAACAAAATTGTCGAATTACAATGTGCTTATGACTTTCATCTCTGCGGGGCTATTAAGCTTTTTCACAAAAAACTCAATTACACGAGTAAAGTCACGTATCTACTCAAGAAATTCCAGAGATGTTCTCTCTATGATTTGTGTCCAAACACAATGACGCTCTCTAGCGGTTTAAAAAGAAGTGTTAATTGCGTTATTATGAGCCTCAGATCGTCGCTGCGCAGCTCCATCGATCGCGATGTTATCGAGCCCTCGGATCCATTGTACGATTATTAAATACGATGATGCGGCTCTATCAAGACGTCGATCCCAGATCGGAAAGAACCGATCCGACGAGAGATCGGGAGACAGAGATCTCGATCCGGTGGTCCTGCACGTGATCGAAACTGTGCGCATCTCGCTCCACGAGCCCTTTTTCGTCGCTTTTTATATGACTTTTTTAAATTAATATATCGGCGCACACGCGGCCAGACATTCATGACGATATGCCTCGTGATATGTTCAATGAGTCTAACAGACAATCTTACGAGGGATTCTCGTCAAGAATCAAGATCATTGTCGGGCTCTCATTCTACGAATACCAACGCCTGGCTTCACGATCGAAATCAATATGATATGACGATATCGTAAAAAAAAGGGACGACTCAATTTATTATCACGGCGCAGTTTCGAATTCCTCGCCGGCGCAGTCCTCAGCGAGATTTTATAACTACATTAATTATAAAGAAATTAGATTTATCGCAAGCGAATTTTATCGGCCGACCGAATTCGATTAATTTGCGTGATTATGGGCGCGAAAATTGCAAACGCAAATGCAAAAGTGTCGACCAATTTAGAGGACGCTGGGTACAATTCAATTAAACTTATCTTAGATCTTACGATTCAAGTGTGCGTGTGTGTATTGTTGAAATGATTGGGGGAAGATTTATTTGAATGCGATATTTGTCACTTTTTCGTGTTCGACATATATATATATATATATATATATATATATATATATATATATATATATATATATGTTCTTTTATCTATATAAAATTGGTGTTCTGATAAAATTAGAAAAATACATAATAATTCTGCAAAAATAAATATAATACTTTAAGTGGATTATTTTAAGACATAAACGTCTTAATTAGAAACACGAGTTGTCTTAATACGAGACACTTGTGCATCCTAAATCAAGATATTGGAACTTGAAATTAAGAAACTTTTGTGATACTTTTTATTGTAGTGAAAATGAACAAAGTTTAAAAAATGTTGTTACGTTTTATTTGTATATCCATTATTGCATTTTAACTAACTTAATATTTGAAACGGATTGAATGATATACACAATTATTCTACATAATATCGTAATTAATAACACATCCAGATAGTAATTAGAATTTATACACGCAGCTTAAATATCACGTACTTTTTATCCTTCTCGGATTTTTCTTTCTACTGAGCGATTCGTTCAGGATGCGAGTTATAGAGGATTAAAAATATCGTTTTAAATTAAGATTTTAATATTTTAATAGCAGATTAAAAAAAAGGCCTAGAAGTTATGAATTCTTAATGTAAACCAAGTGAAAATGACCTACTTATTATAACATTGTTTATGTCATATGTGATTATATGTTAGCGTCATTTTTTATGTTACACCGAAACATTACGTTCATATTGTCTCGATGTCAGATAGTTATTACGAAAAAAAATATATATATATATATATAAATAAAAGAAAATACAAAAAGTAGTGTTCTGAATTTATACAAAGTTAAATATAAAAGTTAAATATATATGTATCAAAGTTGTAATTATATGTTAGAACAACAGTATACTGTATTTGATTATATTTTCAATTTATATCATAGAATTTACATTCTAATAACTGTCGTTTTTTATAACTTGTCATTCTTTTTTTTATTCTGAAACATACGAACATCGTTTTATTATCCAGATTCTTACGTCAATTGGAATTGACGTAAAATTTAAACTTTAAAATCCTTGGTACAATTCAAACGACAATTTTTCACACGAACGCCAATATTTCACACAATTTTAATCTCATGAAATTGATCAGTTTCGTGATTGTACTTTTATACGGTTTAACCGATCAATTTACATAATCTTAGATCTAACGAAACAGTATGCTTTAAACACCCAACGAAATGCAAATATCGATTACATAAAAACATTGTTACGAATTAAGACATAAATTATGCATAATACTTACACATAACTATTCTAATCTAGTAGTTAAATATCGTCCGTTAAATTGGCCGTTAATAATATCTCAATGAATTTACATAACCATTTCTAAACGGCATTCGGTCTTGACAACACAACAACTAGAACATTCCACGTACGAAACGTACACCCACCCGAAATTCGATTATGTGAAGCCTCATTAATATTCCAATCCCTCTGATTCCAAATGTCCCACAAAAATTAAACTATCTGTATTATTTCTTATCAACTCCCACAATACATCAAATCACAGATATCTGAAACGATATCCTGAACGTCATACATCGGAAGATGAGAAAATCGTATCAAACGAAACCGGTTTCACTCGAAATGCGAAATTTGCAACGGAATAATAGGTCTTCTGCGTTCCTGTAGAAACTCTATCAAAAAACCCCCCAAAAAGACCATCCTCGGTGAATCCGGCAACCGATCGCCTGGTACCAAAATCGGGACCAATTTTGAATCGGCCAACGCGATTCCACCACATATTGAGTCGTCTCGAAAGATGACGCGATTCGGTCGGGCAACGGGAGATGGGAGCAATCGGTAAGACTAGTGCGCGGACAAGTGAAGAACGAGGAAAGAGAGAAGAAGTTAATCTCGGGGTCAAAGACGAGAAATTCTTGAAGCTGTGTGGTTAGGTTTCTACCTTAATACGTGTTTAGCCGAAGGGAGTGTGAGATCCGATAGCTTTGGAGGTGGCAATGAGTCGGGGACCCGCCTGCCGCCACACCCACGCGCATATATCTTATTTTGCCTTTTTATTTATTTGGATTGCCGTTGGCCGAGCGAGAGCGCTGTTCGCATCCCCGGGGCCGCGTTTGGCATATAATAGGCGCGAGCATGGTGGCCCGGCAGAAGCTACCATTTTTATTGTGTTATGTCATTATGTCGGGCCGCGTTTGCCTTTCATCGCCGTCAAACTTCGGAAAACGTTACATTTCCATCGCCGTTATCCTCGGGTTAAAATATCGGTACTTCCTCTCTTTTGTCCGAAATTGGTGAATCTCGGTGGCGCGACGCACGGTCGGACCGTTTTCATTCACCAAAATAACGAACGCACCGATGGAATGCCGAGAGCCCACGACTCTCCGTTTCACCTTCGAGCGCGTAATTTCACGCCCTCTGGTTTTTCGTTTTTTCCCTACGTTTTTGTCTCGCTCTCTCTCTGGTTCTCCTTCCTCGGAGCGGCCGCGCGCTCGCGGCGCGTTTTTGTGCGCCAACATAACAGGAAAACAGCCTTTATATAACACATCTGAATTCATTTTCCGTTTTTTTTGCAGCGTGCCCGTGTCAGATGCCCCGATTTGACACAGATACTCAAAACCGGCCATTCATTCGACGTCAAGTGAAACCGACCAGAATCGACCGCGTCAATGGCATTTCCATATCTCATTGTGGCCGTATCAACGACCGAACATCGCCGTTGATTGAATCATCACAAGCATCTCGACCGTTGGCCTGAGGAGCCGAAAAAGCGAACGAGTCGATGCCCGTTGTCGACTCGCGACAGTCCTTTTTTACGATCCATCGAAATTGTCCACCCCTCGTGGCGATGATCGTCCGTGCAAATAAGCCACCGCCACGCAGTTTGGTTGCGTTTACACCGAAGTGGATTACAAATGAGTCCGGGCACCGCTTCCTCGCAAAAAAGCTAGATTAAGGTCCGCCCTCGACCATGCGCGAAAGCACATAACAAACAAAAACGTCGATTCGTTTGTTAATTTCCAGATTAACAAAAAGCAGATTAAAGCGAGCCCGATTCCCATCGGACGGGATCACTTTCGTCGCCGTTCGAAAGCCAGTCAGCCGAGCGCACCGGTACCATAGCCGAGACGATTGAATTTCCGTCTTGAAATAATTGACAAAGGAGTCACCAGCGAGGGGGCCCCAGGACGGAGGGGCAGCGTTCTTCGATAACCTCGTCGATTCATCCCGGCGCATCCCTGGGTCCCGCTTTTTTATCGCGCCCCACGCGCGGCACCCGGCGGGAAAAAATGCTTCGCAGATCCTCTTATCCTCTTAGATGCGCGCGGGATACATTGTCTTGATCCCGTCGTGAAACGGGAACGCCGTAACAATAACGAGACCGTGGCCGAATCCTCGAGGTTGCTCCTAAGCAGATTACACTTTTAGCGGACAAATCGGTCGCGCTCGGGTGCGCCCTAACAACGCTGGCTTTTAACGGAACCATCCCCGGCAGCATTGTTTCCACCCGACAAAGGCGCGCAACTTGCGATGAAAGCGATATATTTTTGTGCGCTACCATTTTGTTGCGTTCGCCGATCGACAGCCATTATTCACGATATGGCGCGTCGCGCGACGCCGGCCACCGCGCCACGAACAATTGGCGAATCGTCGTCTTGTTCGCGTCCGGCCATGGGATGCGCGGCGACGTCGATCGGCCCATCTTTTTTTCCCTTTGTGCCGCGTTCAGGATGGTTGCTTTCCTCTTTCTTGCGCACTTTCGAGTGTAGCGGCGAGGAAATTCCGTCGGCCCGTCGCGTTTTATCACGTCGACGCTCGAATTGCCTTGACTCGGCCGTCAATAAAGGAACAGCAGAGTCCGACGCGGGATCGGTTGCTTACCGGATATACGCATGCGGAGTCACCGCCGACGGGATCATTCCGCTTGGCTACGCAAATTTCATCAATTGGCCGGCTCGAGTGCCGCAGGAGGCAGGATGCTTTGCCGATCGCCGCGACCGTGCGCGTATCGAGGACGGTTGTTTGGTGATCGCGCGGATCCAGGATGTCAGAAGTTGGGCAAACGGTGAAAGAGATTTTGGACGCGGATAAGAGGGAACGGTGTTTCGAAACGAATTGCTTTGCGTCGTGAGCATAGTTGTAAGTGTGTTTTGAATTTGTTCAATCGTGGCGAATGGATGCGCGGGAATGAATACGTTGGTCCAGGTTGGATTTGAAATATCGGTGGGGTTTTGAGGTAAAGCGAGCCTAATGAAGATTAACGAATCTCGCAAATGATTTGAAGTGATGAATCTATGAAATGAGTTGAATATGAATAATTGGTATACATGGGAGAAATAGTGCGGAAGAAATGAATATTACTTCTAATATGTTAGTTGCTCAAAAGAAATGATCCCCAATTTAATTTTATGAATAAAAATTGTCTCTTTCTGATATGACCATTAGGAACTGAGAAAAGAATATTTATTTTTTAACTTTTGAGACATTTTTATTTGCTCAATTTATTAGCTCTGTACGTTATATATGTTATATATGTATGTACACTCAGAAAAATTAAACGTAGAAAATTGGTGTTTATAACACTAATTTGGCGACATTAAAACAAAATCCCAAAAATTACTGTTTATAATAGCATTATAATAAAAATAGAAGGAAAATTTGGTATTAAAAACTGTATTTTTACAAGGAAAAACAGTAATTTTTGGGTTTTTACTTTAATGTCTCCAAATTAGTATTATGAACAGCAATTTTCTACATTTAATTTTTCTCAGTGTAAGATTTTTAGTATATAGAGTGTAATAATTTTTATAGGTTTATATACTGAGAAAATCATATTGTATTAGAAACAATAAAAATTGTAACTGAAACTATACGATATTGTATAACCTTGACTATTTTATATCGTAATCTTCTTAACTAATCATATTGCGACATTCATTGGTCTTAACCTATCAACATCCACGACATCTTACTATTCATATTGTGTACTTCAGTTTTCTCAGTGTAGTAATTCTTATAGTATTTTCAAGTACTGTTACAGTTTATATTCTAATTTTTTTTATAATATTTCTCAGTTTATGATTCTGAACTCGAATATGCCCACACGGACAAATATATATTGAAAATATAAATAGATTTATACAACTTATTGCCGCTTTTTGTATAAACCATTTTATATATAGTTTATAAATTATATAAATTATTTAGAAATATTTTGTATATTTGATATACATAAAATATATATTTCAGGTATATATATGACGTTTATATTAATATTATAAATTTAATATATGAAAATAACCTATATATGAATTCATTTATAAAACAAGCGGCAATAAGTTGTATAAACCTATTTATATATTCAATATATATATTTGTCCGTGTGGGTGGTTCTGCATCTTAATAAAAGTATCGAAAACTGACAAATAGCAACAAAACAAATGGTACATATTACAAACTAATAGAGACAAATTTATAAATTCAATGGATATTGAATTCGATATGGTTTTAAATTAGAATAATCCTAATAAATCTATTAAAAATAAGAAATTGAGTACGTAAAACAAATATGTAAGTCTATTTTCATATCAATTGATATGGTTTAAATAATGCAACTAACGACATATAACAAAACCACAAAATACTGTTTATAATTCAATCAATCGATCCAAATTAAAACTTAGATATGTATAATTGGCATATTTGAAATACAACAAACCTAATGAAATGAACAATTTATCCCCAGAAACGAATCTATCAATCCAAATGCATCCAAACAATATATACGAATCTGAACCACGACTAGAATCACTCGTACCGGTACCAGAACATAATACATAGGAAATTCCATGGGATCATTTTAACCGATTAACAATACCGACGAATTCCCTTACGAAGGATATACGTACCTCGAACCGAAGGGTGATACTAATTCACGAAACACTCGATACGAATATTCGCATTGCATTGTGATACGCCAATTTATCCCTATCCTCAAATTGCACATCCCTTTCGACATCTCCTTCCCCGACAGAACCATCAGAATGAAACATTCTGATATCGCGATTAAACCCCATCGGATATCGCGAAAAACAATTTAACGTTTAATTATAAGTTTCAGCGCTGCGCGAGGCCGCTTTTATACGTGCCGTATTCTCACGGCGTCGTTAATAAAAATTACGAACAATTTGAACGCAACCCATCTTGCTCGCTGCGCACTCTTGGATAATTAAATTATCCCTTTGATGGCAAAGTAATAAACGCCTACGCAGGTTCCCGATTCTGTAAAAGGATCCTCCTTCTATGGACTTCCTCAATCCAATCTTGCATGAATTCCGGTTTATTCGCGTGATCGGATGATCCTTTCGTCGTTTGTTTTCGAATGTGTTCATATTGAACGGGGCACCCGGCTCTAAGAGGATGAAGGCGTGTCTGCGACATCTGTGTGTTTTTGGGGTTTGTCCGGAACCCTACTTTGCCGGTACACAACATAATACCTAATGATAGGGTGATCGTACATTAAAAATAAATTCGTGAAGCATGACACGTATCAAAGAACTGCAATCCGACCTTTTAAAAGATTATAATGGGCATTCATTAGGAACCGCGCGAGCACTTTTCAAGCAAAAAAGACTTTATATATCATACCAGGACCAAACATATCCATAAACTTCTTACCAGAAGTGGATCTAATCGTGCTTCCACACTGTTCGCTTAGAAAAGTACAAATTACAGAACGGATGCACAATTTAAGAATCGCCGTTCAAGCGTGACCATTTGTTTGCCTCGCAGTTTACTTCAGCATCTCTTTTTATTTCAGGCTTTTTGTTTGTGTTTATGTTTTTCCGAATGCTTATATTGACGTTTACGTTCTTATGTTTATGTTGACGTTCGTTCGAATGTTATTATTTTTGTTTACATTTATTTCAACGTTTATTTTTGTTTTGCTCGTTTTGTTTATGTTTTCGCAATCTATTTTCAAGGTTAAATAATTGTTTCCGGGATGAAGCATCAATTCCGATAGGATTTCTAATTTCAATCCCGCTTGATTAACGTTCACGGCGTTCCAATGTTTGTCTGCAACGTTCTTGAACATGAAATGCGATTGTCAGCTCGGACAACTTCGGGCAATCGATATAACAGAGCCGAGATTTCAACGACGGAAATTTCACTTTTCTAGTCGTTTTTTAATTCGCTATTAATACGCGTTTCTGTACCGAAGCGGTTACAAAATATTTGCGACGAGAAGAAGGATGCAGCGTATGCAAATCGCGCGCTAAAAATAGCCGCCGTGTGATTTTGGGTGACCGTAAATTGTATTATTTTAGACGAAACACTAATTAACTGAATGATTAAAAAGAAAAGTGAACGCGTCACGCTTGAGGCATTCGAGAAATAGACATCCAATTTGCATACTCGAATGTCATGGGAGGAGCAGCAGAATATCTGCGTTCGCTTATTCATACCCAATCGATTCAGTTATTTTGTTTAACGGGCGAAGCGTATCACCAACGAAGCGAGAAACCGTGAATGCGTGATTTAAAAACGAAGCCACCCTTCGAGTCCACACTTCAGTGGCAGTTGCACCATCGCAAACCGGTCAGTAGCAAATCTTCGAATTGAATGTCCAAATTGAACACAGTTATTGCGCAAACAATCGCGCAATCTCGGCATGAATTTGCGAAACGATTTCCGCAAAGCGGAACAACACACACGAGCCGTCGCTCGTCGGTACTCCAAAACCCACGCGGTCCATCAAGAAACATCTCGCGAATTCTCTTTTCGAAATTCTATTTGTCTTCCATCTCAAACACCGATGCATCCATACAATTCTTAACAAGTTTGCAGACTCACTTAGCATTTTCACTCTCGTCGACCCATCACGGAGAAAAATAATATATTATTGAAGACAAACAAAAAGTTGTTGCCTTAAATTTGTTGGCTCTTTCAGTTGTCTTACAGAAATCTATCGATTGCATTAAGTACGTAAAAGTTATTGGTTTTTAATGAAAATTGTATACTGAGCCAACAAATGTAATTGGACGAAAATGTCATTTATTTTGGTTAAAATTAAAAAATATATAAATTGAAAATAAATATGTATAAATTAATATAAATGATAAATTACTTAATAATAACGATAATAATAACTTAATAAATAACTGAAATAATGACGTATATCTTATTAGAAAAGTTAAAAGTATAATACTTTATATGTAAAATAAAATTATATTTTTACAAATTAGGTTTACGTAATAAGTTACGGAATATTTATATACCTAATATCATTAATGATAAACTTGATATTGAATTTATGTTATTTTATTTATTTATTAGATTTATTTTATATATTATAATATTACTCATTTATAATATATTATAAAAAAAAGGTTATGTACATAAGAAGTAAATAAAGACTTTTATAAATAAGACTTTTGAATTATTAATTATTTATTTCACATTTAAATAAAAAAATTTTCTAGTTAAATGGAAAATAATTGTAATTTGTGTTACCCTAACACAAAATACGTCCTGATATAAAACTCACAATCTAACACATTGCGAAGTGTTGCAGTATAACTAATATATTTTGACGTGTATTTTTTGTCATTTAATATAATAATAATATTATTATATTAAATGATTTTTCGTTAAAAATATACAGAGATATATTTAAATATATTAACAAAATATATTTCGTAAACAAAGAAATAATCTTAACCAATTTTCATTCAATCAGTTTCAATAAAAATGTTATTTATGCTGCTCATATGTACCAATAACATTTTGTTATTGCTCCAGCGAGTTTCTACTTAAGAAAGCAAACTTCTTTTCAGTCGGCCCCAGCCCTCGGTGTTTTCTTACAAGTGGCAAACATCTCCCGCACTACCACGCACCCTCATCGTTGGCTCGTGGTCATCTATCCATAACGAAATATTCAAATAAACCACGCAAACATTATTTCCAACAAATCGCAACTCATTCAACTCGAGTCTCGCGCAAAATCAATCTGGTCTTCGAAACTAGACAATTAACCTCTCCCCTCCCACGTTCTATCAAATTTCCCTACACTAAAAAACGTGAATGTATATATATATATTTAAATTTTACACACTGAAAGAAATAAGCCAGCAAATTTTACCATATTATATTGAAAAACATGGGATGAAGGGAAAAAATGTAAACAAATATAATAAGTTATGGTTAAAATTTCAATAAATGTGATAAAAATTACCATACAATCTGATAAAAATAATAATATTTTCAGGTATTTATTTACATTTTTTTCCTTTATTCGATGTTTACAATATTTTCTAGTAAAGTTTGCAGGATTATTTCTTTCAGTGCCCTATGTACAGAATATATACACTAACACTAAGAAAAAATATATTAAAAGTTACTATTTATATAACATTTTGAGGACAAGTGTGCAAATATAGTAATTTATATAATAGAAAAAAAGTAAATTTAATAATTATATATTACTATTGTCGATTATATTATATAATAAAATTCAACATATTTGCACACTTGGCCTCTAAATATTATATAATAAGTAAATTTGATTATATTTTTTTTCGAACAAATTTTAAAATTACATCACTTTATAATTTTAATATAAATTTGTGTCCCTATACTGACAGAAAAAAAAGTTATGATAACTATATTTCCTAATTTACTGTATTCATTAATAAAAAACATTTATCGTCGACGTGATTGTAAAATGAATTGAATGTATTTTATAAATGAATTCAAATACACTGAAAAAATAATTTTACAAATTTGACCAAACTGGATAATAAATGCAGGAAACGGGAGCAAAATTGTAAATAAGCGTTAGACTATATGATTGTTTTTATCATTTGTTTCGTGACATTTGACATATTTTTAGAATTGTCTAACCAGAATTTATCATATTATTTACATC
>JABFQC010000966.1:0-21903 GCA_022817085.1 Psilanteris sp. ZL-2020
CACATTTTTGTTTTAATCTGACAACATTATGTTTTATCATTTTATGTTTAAATATAATCCTATGAATATACGAAATTACTATTCTCTTGCAATTGGAATTATTAATATTATAGCTAAAAAAAATATATTATTAAATTAAATAATATTTATTTAAAACAATTAAATAAATTAAATAAATATATCATTCTTAAATAAATACATACAAAATAATAATCTTTTTATTCACATATAAAGAATTATTAAATTGTATAATACAGTTTTTCACATTGATTCAGTTTAGAATTAAATATATTTATATACCTTGGTTGGAAAATTATCCATTTTCCTTGATAAAAATATAGAACAATTTTTTAAAAGTAACAAAAATTACTAACTAAACTTAAAAATTGAAAACAGGTGCTGCGCAGACAATGACAACACAATTCTCCATAAGTTTTATCCGTCGCGAATTGTGGCACAATTCTTGGTGGTGTAAATCAACAATGCTTGAATGAATAACGATTTTCGATAATGATAACGAATAGCGGGACTACGTATAGTATGCAAGAATAGAAGTCTACGAGTGGACAACACCATATTGTTCGTTGGGAATTTTCCCTTGAACCAACGAAGAGACAGAAAACTTTGCCTATGGAAGTTAGTCAGGGTTATTATCAGGCGGAGATGCTCATAAGCTGGGTATCTGCGAGAATGTTGAGCTGCTACCCGCTGTGCGGCATTCTAACACTCCTTCCGAACTTTACTCGTTGAATTATGTTATTTGGAGTTTATACATACAGGCCTTCAAAATTGCTAGACATTTATCTATTAGAGAGATCAATAACCAAGGACATTCATTTTTCATTTTTTATATTTATTTGTATTCGACTTTTCTTTATTTTCCTTGATCTATATTGTACACTTTTACTATTGAAAAATTACCGAGTATTGTTTAACTTTAAGTAACATTACATACGTAATTACGTTACAATTGCATTCATTTGTGGTGTAAACGTGTAGTACTTTAATAATTTAATATTCGTTTAACTTATTATGCAAATATGTAATTATTTTAATTAAGCTCTCAATAGTCATATGATAAAATTATGTGAATATAATTTTATTTTTATCCTTAGATAACTCATTAAATTGTAATATTCTTTCCTCTTCTTCTGCTACGCTTTGTAATATTGTGTAATATTTGTCCGAAAAAAGAAAGCACAGAACGAAGGTACTCCGTCATCTTATGCAAAGAATTACCGGATACGTACCATTTTCTTTTTGCATCAATGAAAGAAACTCATATTTCACAACCCTTGAGCGCTTGCCAACTCGGGTTATTACTGTCCGTGACTCTACGCACACACAATTTTTGGCATTTTCATTCAAATGTATGCTAATGACAATTATTCGGTTTTGGGTCGCGCAAACAACTAATTTTCAGCCAATACTTTTGTCCCCGGCAAACATTTCATCCAACACAGAATTTAATAGCTCTGAGCGTACAACGAAAAATTCATATTAATTCCCTAAAGAATATTTGGAGTAATATTTAAAGATTTATTACAAGAAACAAATACAAACATAAATTATGGTAATATCACATTTATTTTACCTATCATTTTATTTAGTTTAGTAATTATAACATTACACTTCACGTATACAATGAAATACGCTTAAAGATATTTAACAATATTTATGCGAGAATTGCAATAATAATATTGTATGAAATAGTAATTATAATTGTCATTTTATTTATTATATTGTTTTGTATATATATACAATTTATAGTTTTATTATAACGAAAAAAGAAGTGTTTATATAAAAAATATTGTGTCAAATAATATATTGTGTAACAAGTGTTGTAATTTAAGGTTTTTCAACGAGCATGAAATTTATTCTCGGGGTCAAGCTTAAAAGGGAAACTGCATATAAGTGATAATCATTATATTACAATCTTATGTTTTGTGTATTATACTCTTTAGTATACAATATTGTAAATTAAATTATCACATTACAAATTAGATAACGTTATCAAGATTTAACGTTACCCGATTATATTAGGGTATTTATACAAAAATAATAAAATAATGTAAAAAGAAAAATATTGTATACCAATATTTTATGTGAATCTATACTATACATAAATTTTGTTACATCTTGCACTTACTATTACAAAAATTTTTATTTGTATTATAATATGAATAACTCATGTTTTTCATAATTATTTTATTTATATTTATGTTGTTAGTTAAGTTACGTTGCTTTGCTTTCTATTATGAATCATCATTTTATGGTAATCATTTTGGAATTAAAATAAGAAAATAAATAACTACTTTTAAAGAAATATACAGTTTCAAATAAAATTTATCACTACATTATGTTAGTATACATAAAATTGGATTATTACGTGAAAATAGATTTAAATTGTACATTATACTATTGGCAATTATTTTGCGCTTTTTCTTCTACTGTTACACTTTTCAATTATTTCTGATTGTTATACTCTCCAAACATTAGTTCACAATTGTACAAAGTTACACGTATTTCAAACAGCCATCATGTTGCAATGAAAAATATATCCCAATTTAACTTATTAAGTATACGTAATTTTGTACTATACAAAAGATAGTTTATAGCACGGGTAAAGATGATGCAAAAATCGTATTCTAATATAACCGAATGAAACAAATCTTATCTCGAACAATTATTTGATGCTGGAGTTAATTGTTCCACCACTGCATAATGACAATTATGCCATCGAGAGCTGCGATTTGGCATGTGCAACAACAATTTTTATTGCAAACCTGCATTCATTTCGTACACAATTATACGTTTGTTGTACACCTGGTGGTCGAAAGGAGTGGTCGGATTGTATTCTAGCGTAATGTAATTAAATTTAAAATCGCAACTTCGATGTTCATGAAACGAAAGGGAACAAAAAAAAGAAAACCAATTAGTGCAATGCGTGCTTGTGTATACACTATCAGTAATTACGAGGCTCGTGCGGCACTGTTTACACGCACATTGGGCTCGCGTTTCATTTTCTCGGGATTAAGTAACCGCCACCATAGTCATTACACACATATGCGGTCGCTATTAACGGTTTAATTAGAGTAAGTTTTCATTTGTAGGATTACGCTGCTAGACTGCGTAAAAGAGTGCTATCGTATTTTACGAAGACGTCGCTTATTATTGCGTTTCGTATGGTTTATGTTAATCCATAGTAATAAGCCTTTTACGAGCGTGGTAATGCTACCGAATCCCGAGGTTTCGCGCACCAAACAAATCTTAACACGTCTTCGCCGTTACTCCAATTCCCGCTATTTAATCCTTTTGTAGTTTATAAACAAAACGTCATGGATTCTATTTTCGGTCAAAGGTTTAAGAGTGGATCTTCTAAGATTTGTTACCTTCGTTATTAAATAGATTATTATTATTCTTATGAAATTTATATTTCGATTCGAATTAAAACTGATTAAACTGTGGCTAGCTTTTTGTGGTAAATATAATTTTACAGTAATCCATAACTATACTTTCATAGTATTGTATAATCAAATTGTTTCGTACTATAAATTTTAATAAATTAAATAGAAATCAGGTATTTTAATACATAATAAAGGAATTAGACGCCACATTAGAAATTGATTAATCAAAAAATGTATATATACTATTAATATAAAATTGTTAAATTACTTAATAAAAATAAAGTGTATGGCAAAGTAAAGTTAGAATATATTTTTTAATTTGTAATACAGTTATAATTATTATAAATATATATATTGATAATTAGTAATATAAGAAATATAACCTATTTATATTGAAAGTGTATTGTAAATTTGTTAGAACATGTTTTTGTTTTTAGTAAGAATATATATATATATTTACATGGAGAAAATTATTTAAGACATTTTACTATAAAATAAAGCAATGTAACCTACACTGTCAAAACTTTCAATTTCTCTTATCATTTATAATAAAAATGTACAAAAAAATAATATTCTCATCTTGTTTATGGTACATTTTTACTGTAATTTGTGAGACAAATTGAAATTTTTCAGAATGTAAGGTACATTTGCTTTATTTTATAGTAAAATTTCCTAAAATATTTTCTCCGTGTATGGCATATAAGGAATTACTCAATTGAGAATATTCACAACATGCACAGAGACAAATCTTTATTATAAATTTTCACTTTCCAAATGTCTAAATTAAATGTAAGAATTAAACGTAAAGAATTATGCTATATTATGCAAACATTTATTCCGATTTTATTAGTAGAGTACAAGAAGTACAGTAGTTTTTCATAATTTGTATATTATAATATTTTACACGTATAATACACGGAAGCGTCAAGCAATGTAATATCTTGAACTTTAATATGTAGTAATATATAGAAGTAAGTCATTCACTGTAAAAATAAAAGTGATTTTCAAGCATTCCTATGTATTGAAATATTCTGTAATACTATAATGTTTTTATACGTCCTATTAATATAAATCTAACGTATAAATGGAGCAATTTAATTGTTTTTAAAAAATAACTTATAAGTGTTCCAAAGAGCTTCACAAATTTCCTTATAGTACACCTATTTTACAGTGTTTGCTCGAGAATTTTTTTATTTTTAAATAATATTACATCCTAACAAATAATTTCTTTCTGGAAGATGATTACAATTAATTTATAGCGATTATAATTGCACTTGTATATACTTCGAAATTGTTACGTATATATTTACACTTAGACCGTATATACGTAGTCCAAAATTGGCACCAAGCTTGCACCAAAGTAAATGGGTGGTTCATTCCAAAGAGTAACCAACATTGATCGCCAAACATTGGCCAATTATGGCAAATCCTGAATTAAGCTTGGGCCGTTTCTATTTTCTACATACATATATATATATATAGATATAACGACCATTTACATTTCTACTAGTTGGATGTTCTCATTTGGAATCTCACTTTTAAAATTTAAAGTATATTATTTACAAACGGGAATATAAAAGTTTGTTTTGTCGTTTCTATTTATTATAAATTAAATGATTTATGGAAGTGAAAATGATTAATTATATACGTTGAAAACTTGTATTTCTTTAAATAATTGTTTTTACTGTGTGCGTGTTTATATTACAAAAATTAACCAATTGGTTTTTATTGAAATAAAAGTTTAGTTGCACGTATTCATTTGTTAGAATTTTTTTAATGAAAACAGAAAGAATGAAAGAAAGAAAGGAAAATTGTTTTATTCAGATTAACTACTATATCTTGTGAAATGAGACTTCACCCATGTACGTATTATTTCATATAAATCAATTTCTGTCTTCAGTTTTCATCATTCATTGTGTTGTAAGTGCATTCATTTTTCTAAATTTATGAATTTTAAAACTCGAGTGAGTTATTAGAGTTTACAATAATATATTTATAATTTCCAAGCATCTTGTTAATCTATCTCCTTGACAGAAGTTGACTATTCATTTAAAAATTCGAAATGGAATAAACGAAAGATTATTTGTCACTGCAGTCTGAATTTACTATCGGCGTGTTGCTCAATCAGCGTATAGTCATTTGTCAAAGAGTTATTTGCGTGTAAAAATTTCGCCTAAGGAACGTGATTTGTCAAATTAATTCGCTCATTTCCGCCATGTGTAAGCGACAAAAACATATTTAAGGCGCCTAAGTCACGTCCAATACGCCGAACCGTGGACGTGTTCGCGACACGAAAGTCTAGTAACGCACAAATAAGGTTTTGGTCACGAGCCGAGTGAAGGAGTCGGCTCTCGAACTATTTATTCCGGCACAAATCGCATTACCAACTCGAACTGCAAAATTGACTTCACAACTTTTACGGCGCCTTCGTCCTTGCATCGTCCCCTCTAGACGCGCTCAGTCTAACTTTGACTTGTACGAGGGTTCACCAAACTCAGTTTAAGAAGAACTGTTTCTGCCGTCGAGAGACACATTTTGCGGCACCTTTCTCATCGATGGAAAAATCGGCTAGATTTTCTACAGTCGGGCAATTTTGAACTTTCGTTGATGAACAGTATCGTTATTCTATTTTGACGAAGAATTTTCAACGGCATTTGATTATTAATGACGTAAGATTTCTGAATTCTGAACAAACAGTTATTCTTTAAGATCAATTACAATTAGTTTTTGTGTATTCAATTCGGCAATTAAGTAAGTTAATATTTAAGTAACGAATTAATATGTGGCTAAAAGTTGTGTTCGGATTTATGTATATGTCTTTATCTTCTTAAGTAAACAACTTTAAACAAACATTAAATTAAAGTTCTTTAATTAGTATATAAATTAATATACAAACTTCAAAATTTGAACTTTTAATATAACAAATGTAATTTGTTAAAATTGAGATTATTTCTACTTATACTATTTTTATTTTTTAATTCTTGATCACAATTATTAAATCTATAATTTTTTTATATATTGAACTTTTCCTTATATTACACGTCATTATGTCACTCTAATAATAAAAACATATATTGTTCTATTTCGCACAATATGACATAAACTATAATTTTTTAAATTAAAGTTAAATGCTACAATACTGATAGAAAATTGCATTATTTAGTAGTGTCTTAATTTCAGATTCAACCTTATATATATACAACCTTAATATATACACTTTGTATATCTTATAACATATAACTGTAAATTAATTTATTAGGAATCACTATTGTCAATATTATAAACGTATATATTATCTAAGAAAATTAAATTAGACTAACTAAATTTTAGTTGGCAACATTTATAGCTATAATTTTTATTTTATATAATTTCTAAGTTCTCATATTTATGATTTAATAATATGTATTAATGATTTAAACCTACTCCGTCATTTTAATCATTCCGAATATAATTCAGAAAATTATTATTGAATTGAAACCTTGAATCGAATGTTACGAGTCAAAATGATTAAAGAGCTTTAATGGTACTTACCACAAAATCATCTATAATTCTTGGGAAATTAAATGCAGATGAAAATAAGAGCAAAATGAAAATGGTATTACATTTTTCACAACATTATAAAGTATTTATCCTGAAAACTCGGGAACATAAGTCCTTCTAAACTGAGCCGCAAAGTCGGCTAAAATGATCGTGAAGCAAATAGCTGCGGCAGGTAACCTTTCATACACATCGAAGTACTGTTGGTTTCAGTCGTTATGAACGATTCTGCAAGCAATCGAACGATTTTCCATGAAAGTTTCAAGTAGTAGAGTGACCGAACCAAGAAAATTGTCGCATTAGCAGCGAAACTTTCAATGACGGCTTTTGCGCGTATAAATGTGACGCGCGTGTTTGGCAAACGAATTATATTTTAATAGACTTTATGAGATTTGGATGCTGCGCCTTTCATTCGCAATTCGGTCGTCATTTTGTTCGTAAAACGTCATTTTCAATCTTTTATACGTTCGAGATTTATGGTTATTACGGACATGACAAATGTGTTTCACGAACGATCGATGCTGACCAGAAAGAAAGAATTGTGAAGGGATTTATTTTCAACTGTACTATATTTTAACATTTATTTGCTGTGAATGGAAATCCATTGAATGTGTCACCGTGTCAAATTAAACTACGATATACTGATGTACAGATGTCGCTCGTTGTGCATGTAAAATTGCGATATTGCACGAGGAATACGCAAATGAGGCACATGTATCTTGATCAGTAAATTTATATTTGAATGTTTCTTTTCAATTACCTACTTCAATTTGCAATAAAGTAATATAAATTATATGAGTATTTTTAACAATACGTCGTATTGATTAAAGAATATATATAAAGCTTTCTTATTACAAAATAAAAAAAGTGTACCTTTCCAGTATATGATCTTGCCACAGTAATTCAAATGGCTCAATTCTGGTACAACACTGATTATCAGACTATGGCAACTAGGTTTGTGCTAGTATTGGCCACACTACGGTTAACAACCAAAATATCGGCGAAAGTGAGCCGATCCAGACTTAGTGAAAACTGACAACCAGTAAAGTGCCAAATTCGGGCCAGGCATGGCACGTTGTATTATATATTCTAATACAACACTAATAATTTTTCATATAGTATAACCAGGAATCAACACTGGTATATGATACTGGTAACAGTATTGGGCCGATATTATCAGTTCTGCGATGGCATACTATTGGGCCTTTGTAGGCTTTTAATTGTGATAGTACTTGTATCCCTAGTGCCGGTATTGGACCAACTTTGAGCCATGTGCATTCTGTTGCTGGGTCCTCTGGAACTCTCTTCATTATTAATCAATATTTGTTCTAAAATTCTATAAATAGTATTATTTTTGTTACATATATAACCAAATAATTATATTTTTGACTCATTATTATTTGCATTGAATAATAGAATAATACTATATATATCTTGAAAATCATGTTTAAAAAATGAATATATATTTATAATTTACATTGTTTCATTACATATGACTAATTTCTGTATAAAAATTATATAAAGTTATATACACATTGAAATATTGAATTATAAATAAAACTTTCAAGCCCACGTATTCTCAAATTTGCTTATAATTCATTCTATAATAATGCAGCGTAATTAAGATTTCTCGGTTATTATATTTAGTCAACGTGCATACAATAACAAATTACTAACGAATATTTATGTTGCATTTATTATTCAGTAAATTTACATTTCTGCAATATAAGTTTGTGATGTATGTATTTTACGTAAATTGTCGCTGATGGAATTTGAAATTGTTAATTCATGTTTGTTTTTTCTCTTAAAATATACCTATATATTCAAGTAACACAGTAATTATTATGATTGAAATTGTAACGTGTTTTCATAATTAATATACGTGCTATATATTTTTCATAAATAAAATATTTTGCTTTTGGAATGTTAATTATAATTAAATGTTTGCACATCGTTATGTGTTCGTAAATTGCAAATGAATTTTCTGATTCGTCATTACGTAACGCGACGGTTACTTGGCATGTTTCGGTGTAGTAGACAGCTAATAAATGAAACGGAGTATCGCAGTGATACATTACAATCATCATTGCTGTGACAAAGTAATTGGGAACACTTCGAGTCACATTAACGAATATATGATCATATGTGAATTATTAAAAGTATAAAAAATGAGTAACGCGACATTTAACCATTCAATTAAACAAATAAAACTCCAACTATTTAACAACAATTGAAGTTTATAATTTATTTGAAAGTATTCTTATTTTTTAAGTTTTGCAAATATTTTATTTTTAATTGCAAATATTTATATTTTCGTAATTTAATTATGTAATATTAAATAACCCGTATTTCATACGTATTTAAATATTGTTTACCGACTTATTATAGTATAAACTGTTATTGGTTTGAATACAAAACAGTAATACTGCATTGTTATTTTAATTATCTTTCTTTGTATAGATATCTTACGCGTGACAGCGAAAATCTAATCTTGAGACCTATATCTCAGAGATTTAATTGAAAGTGCAATTTGTTGTAAAACATCTTTTGTGTGAATGAGTGTAACAATAACTCGACCTTTACCTAATTACCACGAATTTGTCTAGTGCGTAAATTCATAAATTAACCAGTTGACAAAGAATTGCTGTATATGGTTTATTATTTCTGATTTAATTTTTACGCACATAGGAACTTCGTTTAGAAAGTGAAACTTTTTCACGCTCAACCTTGGTGTTCATTATATGATTATAGTACAATATACTTATAAAATAAATAGAAAAATATTTTGCAATACCATAAAAATATCTCATTTCGATTGCGTAAAAAATTATAGAACCGATATACGTAATCCGAACTTTTTTATATTTTTTAAATGCATTATATCTTTTTCTAATAACAGATATTAGTTTTTTACAGTCGGTTACACTTTTTATATATTCTCATAAGTATTCCAAAAAAAATGTAGTATTATAATTAAATTTGTTATATTATACACATCACACTTCAGATAGCAATGAACAAAAAGTGAATTTTCAATACTTCAATTATACATTAATTACAGATTATTCGACAATCCATCACTGATCGAATTTAATACGTCTGTCATAAAATATTACAAAATTTTCGCTGCTCAACCTAACAATGAACAAATGTCACTCAAAATGTTTTAAATATAAGTAGCTCGTTATTAAATGTGAAAAAACCGAGCACGCCACGATCGAGCGTATAATTCGTTGATTTTTTCTTAACTCTGCATAATCGCGGACTCGAAACGTTCAATCATCGAGAATTAATCCATATCGTGCAATAAGCAGCTGCGAATCAATGCGACGTTAAAGTCTACTCGGTCGGACGATAGAATCGCGCAGATCGATTGGAGCGAGAGAGATTGTCAGATCCGGATTGCTGGAACACTTTGCGAAACTCGATCTCATTTCGTTCGTGTGTTTCTGCACGAGAGCGGACGGGATAAGCGCATAATCGATCATTCGACTCGACCGAGTCCACGAATCGTCGAGGCGCTCCGTTTACAGCGCGTGTCCACGTGCTCATCCAGATTCTAGATGAACGTGTAATGTTTTCGAGCAAGCTTTTAGAGCTTGTGAACTACAAAACCCTGATCACGTAGCACTCAATGCGCGACCGAAAGTACATTCCACGGCCACTCTGATCTTACAATCCAAAGATAAGCTCCGATGCGAAGAAAGGGCCAAAGATTCTTGACAAATTAGTCACGACCCACAACGTGCTGTATTATTTCGAGACCGCTGCGTGCAACACAACGTGTGTGTTATGAAACAAATCTTTGCAGGCACTCCGTAGCCATTATACGTTCCCACACAACATTCTTTGCCGATACGTTACACTGTTTCAATACAATTTGATTTTCAATTAATTATAATTCGAATTATCTGCAATTATTTTCAATCGTGGATTACATATAATACTGTAATGGTTTGTACTTACGCTTAGAATTATTGAGGCTTTAAAGAACTAATTCGGGAAATTTTTTTGATATTATTTTAAACAACTGTTCGTCAAAATTATTTTGTATACTTAATCGTAATTCGTAAATCGATACATGTGCATTGTTGTTTCTAATATTTTGGTTGGAAAAAATGAAAATTGTAATTATTTATTCAGGAATCTAATATTTAGTAAACCAAAATGGATAATACGTTTTCGTATATGATTTATATATTTTTATAATTATTGAAAGTATAATTATTAATATTATTCGACTACATTCACTTATGATTTTGTAATTTGAATTTTTATATAAACGAAAATTCAATTTCGGAATTTTAGTTTTGAACTAAACATGATTATTTTTCAGTTATTAAAGTACGCGGTATATTGACAATTCTTGATTAAAAGTTATGCACATATAACAAAGATTTGTAAAGGACTTTTTTGTATGTATACCACATACGGTAATTTATTTATAATAATTAACAATTCATATATATATATAGAAAGGAATAGAATTATAATTAAATGAGTCCAATGATAAAATTAAATCAACTCATTAATTAAAATAGCTTAATATTAAAGATCTATAAAAACGTAGATTAGAATGTGCCTTAAGAAATTTGTGCACGTGTAAATGTTTGTTTATTCGTATCTAGCGTGCCTGTTTTTCGCATCACTGATCTTTATCGCTCTCATACGCCGCCACTTTCTAATGTGAGATGACTTTTTGCCGCGAGGAATGCATATGTGCGAGATATGCTTTTTATCGCTACGTCGGGTTATTATGTGCCTGCTTTTTACGTACGTACACCAAGAAAGCCGAGGTTGAATTACGTTAGACGGCAGAGTCGCCATGGTATTTTTTTTTAACTTGAAGAGTGCGTGACGTACTGTTTAGTTTTTTGTCTTTCATATTCATAATTGATTACGATATATTCAATTAATTCTAATTCATATTACGTAAATAGACACATAATTATTAACAGTTTGTTAGCAAATTAAATAATTTAATTCAATAAAAAATCAGCATTTGAATAGTATGGTAATAAAACTTAAATACAATTGTGTGCATTTTATGACTGGAATACCTCTTTTTCCGATTATACAATATAGATGAATTATTAATGTACTCCTCAAAACAAAAATAAATTTAAATACTTAATTATTTATATATAAATAATTATACGGAAAATTTGATAAAAATTGTTGTTTTCAAATACAATTAAGTAATACATAATTTATGATAAATACTTTTTATTATCAATGACTATTAAATGTAAATTGTAAAAAAATGTTGTTTCTTATAGTAAATATAATAATTGAATTTGTCTTGTTTATAATACATAAATTAAATTATTTATGGCTATCAAATGTTATTTATTATAAGTATATCAAAAGACCAATTATGATAGAGAAATGGTTTAAACAAAGATTTGTACAAAACTTTTACGTATATAATATGTACATATTAAAATTTTATTGTAATATTTAAATTTAACAAAGTATAATTAATTTGTCAAATTTATTTATTCTATGTAAATATTTGTGAAATAGATATGTCGGAAAGTACATATATGTAATATAACGAAGACCTAATCATTATTCAAAATCAGTTATTGTATTAATGTAAACATATACATTAATAAGATCCCGAGCGAAGATTATTATTTGAATAGTAATTGCATTCAACTGCAGTTATAGCGATGGGAAAATACCAGTCATCGATTAGAACAGAAACACAAGATATGGTTCATGTATTAAACCAATACATTTAATTTTGAACTTTGATGTAAATATTGTGTTGCAGAAAACGTTTTATATCGATTTTATAATAGAAAATTGTTTTCCTCAATAATTGATAAGAGTAGATGATTAATTAAAGATACCTAACTAGATAAAGAATTAAACTTTCGTTCATTTTAAATTTATCAGTTTTATTCAAAAGAATAGATTAGAAAGTTGGTGTATAACTTAAAGAGATAGATCTAATTTTTAACATCTTACTGCAGAAAATGCAGTTGAAGACATTAACTTCCTGTTCCAATAATTGATAAGGCTTAACAAGCAATAAATGCTCGTAATCCAAAGCTGGCCAGTAACTTCAATTACGCATACAAATTTGGTTATGTCTATAAAATATTTACAAACGCAAAGATATAAGTCTTATGCCGGAACTATATTCTAAGTGGTTTTATTACGTTGAAGTTCATTAAAAATGTATCTATGAAAGAAGCAAAGCTAAAATTTATTTACTTGCAGGGATTTAACATATTAAAGTTGAAGAGCAAAAAGATTGAACTTGTTATTTTGAATTAATATTCAAATATTAATGAAATTGATGAATAATTAAAATTTTACTTCAATTCCCGATTTGGTATCATTAAATGTCCTTAAACTATACAAAATAATAGAAGTAAAAGTAGTCACTGATTAGTAATGTGCAAAGTAATATAAATTATGAATTAGATATATTGCTTTCTCCAAAATTGATAACAATTAATTTCTATATTATGTCCATGGTGTTCTTACGTCCATTCGCATTATAAGAATGTGTGATTCAGTATAGTAGCACTTCTTGACTTTATCTACACCCCATCATTTGATTATAAAATGCATCATGGATATTTGGCAGATATTCTCACAGAGTTTTCGGAGCATTAAAATATGCGTGGGACGCTCATTATACGTAAAATCATAACAAGTTCTGACCATCTAGAATGCATCCAGTCGAAGGTGAACTAGCCAGTGGTATTAACATAAATAAGAAAGTGAACGAGCGAAATGAAACTGGCGGAAAAGTCTGCAAGAAGGCAATGAGGAAATAGAAGGGGCATGGAGGAGTTTCAGGGTTGGTGGGGTACTTTGACTTAGAGAAACACCTAAGTCTGAAAATTCACACGCTAGGTAGTGTCATTTTATTCGTGAATACGGTATGTGCAACTTATTATTGCCAATGCAGCGTTGGGTTTCCGTGTTCGTTTAACGAGAGAGTGTTCTATTATAAAGTCAAAACGCTTCGTATACGTAATTGCAGTGACAAAGATAATAATTTTAGCGACGGATTAGTTTTACTAATCGGTTGTATTAATGGTAATTTTTGCGGAAACAAAAAATTTAGCACGGTACGGAATCTGACATTATGTCAATTATTATAAACAAATCTTGTAACGCGAAATGTTATGTTTATTGTAAAAATAAATTTAATGGATATTTTGTTAGCAAATGCTTATATAATAAAATTTTTGCAAGTAAAAAAGTATTAGATTAAAAATTATTGGCAGACAATTAAATATTATTCGACATAAATTAATGTGATTTGGCATAAAGAAATAACAACATAAAACTTTAATTAAGATTTATCAAATATATTGTAAACATTGATATATTTTATGTTCCAATATTCACCAATGTTAACTAGAAAAATTAGTTTTTATTTTCAACTAATCTTTTTTTAGTCGCGAATTTAGAATTCATAACATTTACTCAATTTCAGTAATTTTTATTGAAACATTTCTCTACGTATATTAGATCAATCAATAACTATATTGACTGACATTAAATTTCATTAAAATTCATATAATAAAACTGAAAAATTTGAGTTATACTGATTTTATTAATTTACTATTCACTTCATGCTGAATAAGTTATTTAATCAGTGAATTTACATTTACATAAATAATAATTATTATCATAATAATAATTATAAATATGCACAGAATATCATTTCTCAAAAATTGATTTCTGAATATATAAAACTTTGGATAAAATGCAATACTGTATGACAAATAACTTTACATAGATTAAGACATAAAGCACATAGTACAATAAATTACACGTCATGTAAAGTACAATGGATTATGCACGACATATATCAGAACATAGCATTAATCATTATATTCTGAGCATTACATACTTACATAATGATAATAAAATTTAATATATATAATAAATATGATAGTTACGATCAGTTGTACAAATTATCGTACATAATTATATTCTTTAAGATTAATAAATATTCGATTTGCAATTGTACAAAGAGTGAATCGGTTTTTTTGGTATATTATATCATAATCAAATTATACTTTTAAAAATAATATTGTGTTTGTACAGAGATATAAGCATATAGTTAGCCTAAGAAGTGTTCCGTATCGATATTGGCTTCATAGAAACAAACTTATTATATATATATATGTTTGTTCCGACTGTTTAAAATTTTGATTAATGAAACATAACATACAAAATTAGCTAACATCGACAACACACAATAGTTTTTAATCACTACCAAATCGTAAATCTTTTGGATGGATATTCAGAATGGCTTAATTTTGTTTATCTAGGAATTCCGATTAAATTTTGACAAGAGACGTTTTTAGGAGCGTAAAGTTTAAAATGGCGCTGGGTCTCGTGACCTGGCTGGGTCTGGTTTGTGGTCTAGTGCAGTGCGCGGCTGGTTCTGCCGTACTCGAAGTGGCCTGTAGCTGGAAGTACATAGACTGGGTCTGGCCTAGTGTTCCACTGACCAAAAGTCCATTTACCCTTGGAAATGCCTTCCCACAGGATGTAGACGTCGACAAATACGGGCGAGTGTTCATAACGAGCCCCCAGTGGCTCGAGGGTGTGCCAATTACGCTTTCGACAGTGACGACCAAAGTCGGTCCAGGCGGCCCGCTTCTTAAGCCTTATCCAAACTTCAAGTGGCACCTGCCTGATTCTTGTGACAACCTTGTCTCTGTGTATAGAATTGCGGTAACCAGCTGGTTTATATGATTTCAAATTTTTTACTAACAATTGTTTGCAAATATTTTGAAACATTGGAGTATGTTTTTTCGTAAATATTTTATTTAGGATATTAGACATTTTATATTGAAAAAGAAAACAAACCTTTTTAAAATTAAATAGATAATAAAGCAACTTATAAGATTACTAATACATTGTAATATTGCTCTATTGTATGCAAAGTTCAGTAGATGTAATGTATATATTACATATTTCAAAATTAGTGAGCTGCAATACAGAAACCATTGGAAATAAACTAGTGCTTCTATTAATATATATAGCGTGTGAGCTGAACAAAACTTATAATTTCATTTACATACAATTGTAAAAGTTTTACTATTATTTAGATACATTTTCCCATTAAAATTCGTTATGAAAAATTACAAAATAAAAACTTTCATTTTCATTAATGATAATGAGAAAACTAATCATTTGGATTATCTGTTTATTAGTTATTTGCAAAAGATTCATTCACTATTAACGAATTTAGAAGCACAACGGTTTTCCCGCATATAGAAAATTAGACAGTACTAATAAAATGTCAGTTATTAATATTTGCAAATGAGGAAAATATTTTCATTTCAATTCCGATTTCAAAATTGTATTTCTGTTTGCAGTTCATAAAGTGAACTTTAATGTAAAATTTGTCTCTACGATTCTGTTAATATCAATATTGTTGGAAAATTGTTAAATTTATTAATTTAATAAATTAAAGTAATATATTCTGTTAGAATGCATACTAATTGAAAAACTATTATTTTATTAAAGCAGGTTATATGTTTTTTTGAATAGTTCAATGTAATTTTTATTAATATATCTATCATCAAAAGCTACATTTGAATTATAAATCCAAAATATTTTTAGAATGGAAATTATAGTTTTTCGATTACTTAAACTACTTTTTATATGTCGAATTCACTTATATTTTATTTAAAATTGTTGACATTATTCATTTGTTTATACTTAGCCTGAATTTAATTTTTAAATATATAGAGGCCAGTAAGGTGTAATACAAAAGTATAGTAATACAAAGTAATCATTTGTATTTTAATACATAAAATGTATCAAGAAAGTATAATTTTGTTTATTATATAACACATTTACAAGTACCAACTATTTTTATTAGAGCTATATACTTTTTGCGAGAGCTTACGAAAAATAATTAGTTGTATGAGAATTCTCAGGAGAGCTATTCAGATACTAAAGTTTCTTTGGTAAAAAGTGTCAACCGTACACATTGTGAAGATTACAATAACTATGACGCTTGTCACTGTTCTAACTTTGCCTTTTACGCAACTGTCCCCATGGAACTCATTTACTTATCTATTTTTAAAGTAACAGATGTATAAAGTATAACAATTTCTGTACTAAATATTCAAACTAAGATAATAAATAAAAAAAAATTATATATATATATATATATACAAATAATATAATATATTATAAATAAAATATATAAAATTAAAATAAAATACAATAATTAACATTGATAACACTATAGTGTTATTATATATAATCAGGCGGAAAAATTTTAATTTAAAAAGAATATTAAGTATATAAAATGTATTAAATATTATTCTATCGGTATATATTTAAAATATTTCTTCATTTTGTTAATAACTAAGTGTTACATATACACTTAAACTATGCAAATGTAAAACATTTTCTAGTTTTATATTAAATTTTTATAAAATATAATTTTTGTCTATTAATATATATTAAGAATTTTATAGACGTATATATTCTGCATATATAATTGTAGAAATGAAAAATTGTTCTACTTACAAGTAATGCTCAGATACAACTTATGAAATTTTATACTATTATTAATATTAATGATTAAATTACTTAATATATCTATATACATAGATAAATTAACATATGTAATGTTATGATACTATAATACATAATTTATATTTTCATCTTGAAATATTTTTAATTGACCATTAATATGCATTTTAAACGTTTTTACCATTCCACGTATGTTTTAATTAAACTTTGGAAGTACAAAAATTTTTCCGGAATGGGTAACTCGCTTGCAACAAGCAATAATTAATTGCATGCTATAGTTACACATTTAAGAGAAAGCGTTGCCATTATTAATAAATCAGCCTTATAAACACTAATTTATCCATCACAACGTGCCGAAATTAACTACATAACCACAAAGATTATGTTATAAAAACTTCAAATTACAACGCATAATTTCTGCATCGCAGTTTGTATCCTTGGAATAGTTTTATGTAATATTTGACATCAACCTTGTTTTACCTTTTACTGTTCCTGTACATGAAGCTATTTGTATTAGAAACTACTATTATGATTTCATTAACATTGAATTCCATCGTAAAACAGAATTAATATTATTATTTATATGTACAATATGAAGAGAAAGAAATAATAATAATAAAAAAATGAAAATTTAAAAATGTTACGTAAAATCACTGTCACTTTTTATTACTTATGTAAAATTAATTTAAAAATTTCATTTTTTTAATACTTAGATAATAATACTTAATTTTATTATGATTAGTAATTGTAAACAAAAAGAATATGATGATAAGGAGAATAAGAAAAACAAAATTAAATACACATATGTAAATTTATATGTGAGGTAATATATATCGTTTTTAAATCATTATGTATATAACATTTTATTGAATAAAAACTTTGATTTAATAAAAAATGTTGGTGTATAGAAATATGTTTATAGCATACCGTTTATTTTAATATTTCGAATGTATACAATTATAATAACGTATACAGAATCGGCAATGTAAATAAAGATATTATTTTATGTTATAAATAAATATAAATAATTACATATAATATATATTATATATAAGCAGAATATTGTATATTTATATATATTAAATTATGCTCATTGAATGTAAATTTATATTCAATAGCTGTATATGTATATATAATCAAATTATTTGCATACAATTGCTACTTTTTAAATGGGACATTGTAATATTTTTACGTATATGTACATTATTACGATACTGTTCAAAGATAAGAAGAATAATTTGATTTACTAAAATATATTTCTGATTTTATCGCATATTTTATAACTTCCTTCTTTATATTGTAATTTTATGAATTTGATATATTAAAAAAAATTAAATTACGCAAATGTGGTTGATTATCGTTTTCACTAACGAACTAATCTGCAAAGCTGTAACCATAATCTCTTCTTTTCATAGAAATAATGAAAAATCAGATATTATTTTTGACAACGTAGTGCTGAAAATAGAGAATTTTCATTCGGTATGAATAAGTTAACATGCACTTTACATTGAGGCTTTCGATAGATTTGAATCGATAGTAGTAGTAACTTATGCATGGCTTCGCAAAAATAATTGAAAATTGATAGACGGATGTTAATATTTAGATAGACGAGTGCAATCGATTATGGGTAGTTGATAGTGGAAGGGTCAATTCAAAACCTGTGTGCCCGTCGAAGATACTGATTTTTGATCTCGCAACCGACCGGTTGCTTCATAAATATTATATTCCTCAAGACCAAGCTCTTTATGGAAATGCCTCTCTAGTGACCCCGATTGTAGAAATCGGGAAATCCTGCATCGATGCATATTTATATATTGCTGATGTTGAAAAAAATGGCCTTGTTATATACAATCTTCAACACAACCACTCATGGAGGCTGAATAATACACACGGAAACGCATTCGGTCCAGATGACGATGCAATGTTAATTACCATTGCCGGTGAAACTTTTGATTTGACCGACGGAACATTAGGCATGTCTTTATCACCACGTGGATTTTATCACACAAGGTATTATTTATAAAATTACTTATAATTGTTTTTGCAACAGATCGTACACATATTAAACTAATAATAATAATAGTCACGTTTCTCAAAAACTGTATGATGATTTTTTAGTTTATTAAACGAATGATATATATATAAACCATAGGCATTTAATCGATTATAGGACTTTTAATGCCAATAAATTTATAGATTTTGTTAGTTCACTATTAGCTGTTATTATATGAACTTTTTTGTCAATTTCACAATAAAAACTCGTGTTTTGACGCAGGTAGAGCGTGCATAATACCGCCTATTATGTTCGACAAATTTTGCACTTTCGAAGTTTATAGAGTAACCTATTATGCACGCACAAGCGTGAATAAAGAATTATTGTACGCAGCTTTACGTATGATTGAAGGATTTTCTATACACACATCTGAGTCGGTTAGCGCCATTGCTGAAACTTTTATAACTCAACTTTTTAATTATGTCATAAACAATTGACAAAGCATTTATTTATAAATGTTTGCATAATTAACTTAAAAAGTTATATTTTTAATATTCATAAAAATAACTTGTAAATTGTTTTTGTTATTCAAAATTGAAAACATGTTTAATTTAGTTGTTCATATTTTACAATAATTACAAATATTGTTATGGGTTTTTAATGGCGTTCCATCAATTCGTTATATTCGTTATATAATAATTTATAAAATATTTATATATTTAAATAATTTTATTAATTTAAATTGAGCAAATATATTTTATAAGCAACGCATGTGTCAAATGGAGGATTATCAACCATATATATAAGTATATAAATAATAATTAGATAATAAGTAAATAAATAAAATTTATCTAATATAAAGTAATTTATATTGATATAAACCAATACACTGTAGGATTAAAAAAATTGTATGAAAATTCTAATTAAAAAGAATTTCAAATTTAGGAATAATAATGAATTTTTGTAGAATATATATCAAATTACATATATTTTATTATAAAGATATATACTAAATTTTTATATACAATTTTTTGGTAAATATATTTTATAAATGTATAAAAAAGATTATCTAATTTAGTCTCCATTTTGTTAGATTTGTTCATAATCGGATTATTACAGTTTTGTCAGATTTGATAAAAATTGGAAATTTTTTTTATCCTCATTTAGTAGGATTACAACAACATGCGCAACATTATTACGTTTTTAATAAGATTGCATTTTAAGATCATAATTTACGAAGCATATCTTTATATTAAACATTTAAAAGATGCAATTATTATTATAAGAAGCATTACTTCGAATAACTGATTTAATCGATCATATTGATTATATAATTTTAATCTTTTGTTATGTTAAACTACCCTATTAGTACATATCATTTGAATAGAAAAAAATAACGCTGGTCGTTAAAACTTCCATCGACAAAAGACCAATTTAATTACACATTCAATTAGAAAAAGAAATGGTTTACATTATTTATTCGCAGAAAGCAAACTCAGAAATTCTTGCAGGTTTTTTCAAATGTAACAAGTGGATTTGTATCATCGAAAATATATAATTTCAGGTATTTGTACTTCAACTCTCTGGCAAGTTATTATCAAAAATTCAGTAGCGTGGACTCGTTGAAAGCTAGCGAGCTCCACGAGCCATTGATTTTCCAGTCGATTTACAAGCGGCCGAGTCAGGCTGGTGTACAGGCGACGTCGAAGCGAGGCGTCATATTCTTTCAGCTCGTTCAATTAACGGCTCTCGCCTGTTGGAACATCGAAAGGCCCTTCACTCCGGACAACATCGTCACGATCGTGCAAGACGTTGAAAGGCTTCAATACGTCAGCGGAATCAAAGTCATCGAGAATCAATTCGGCGAGGAAGAGCTGTGGCTCAATACCAATCGGTTGCAGAAAATCATTAACATGAACCTAACGCCCACGGAAACGAATTTCCGAATAATCAGGGGAAAAGTCGACGACATTATCAGAGGCACGCGATGCGAACCAGCGTTTTATAGAAACGAGTCACCTGATACGTTAACGTGGCGCCTCGTCTGATTCAATTTCAAACGGCAATTTCAGCTCGATAGGCAAGTTCTCTGGAAACGTATTCCAATCGCATTTCAACGACTATTATATCAATGTATTTATCGTTTATATTAAGTTGAATTAATTTAACTAGTGACATATATATTATACTTTTCAGATAATTAGAGTCGAATAACTCTATTATTTCATGTAAAGTTTTACTGTTAATATTTAAAGAATATTATCTTTTTGAAAATATTAAAATATTCACTTGTATAAAGACTCTGATATTATTAGTTGTGGACAATTTTTGTCAAACTATGTCTTTTCAATTTATGATTTATTACATAATAGCAGTGATTTTCTACATTAAAGTTTAACTGTTAAAAATCATGAAGCACTATATGCG
>JABFQC010000967.1:0-21887 GCA_022817085.1 Psilanteris sp. ZL-2020
AGTAGAAATTTCTCAAGTAACTCGCGAGTTACTAGAAATTTTATATACAAATTCTCTAGTAACTCACGAGATACTAGACAAATTTCTACTAGGGATGGTTCATTAATTAATTAACTAATTCAATTTAATTTAAATCTTCAGATTAGCATAATTATAATTATCTACAATATATATCATAATAAAAATGCTACCGAAAAGATCAACGAATAATGTTTACAAACAATATTTTTTTCTTGACATTTGTAATACTTTAAATTTTTCTGCGTATAATATTTAATTTGATTTTAATATACTTATTATTACATTTTGTAATAATTATACGACATGCTTTGGTTACTAATGTGTGTTATTATTATACCAAAATAAAAAATACTTTATTATTCAATTTATACAATATCAGGCGTCTACAACCTATCATTATTACAGTCGTTACTTAGTAATCATTATGCGATTACATGAAAATGTCATTAATATAATAGAAAATTCTGCACAAGTCCTTTTACTGAATATATTTTTCTCCTTGAAAAAATATATTTTATGAAAAAAGTATATAAATATAGCTAAATCGGTTGAAATAAAAACTACCGCCGTTTTACTTAACGACATCTTTACAATGTAACAATTTGCATTCTAATCTTTTAAATTATATTTATGATTTTATCATAAATTTACTTTTTGTTTCTAATCGTACGAGCATTTTGCATTAAATTTAGCATTACTAACATCAAATCAATTGCGTAACACTTTGTTCTAAAATTACGCAATGAATTCACATATTTGCATCTTAATTAATATGTTAAACAATATATATATAAATTATAAAATATACTACTTAATAATTATGCGTAAAGAATTTTGGAATTCCAAGCATAATTTAAAGCCAAACTTCACTCTTGAAAGTAATTAAATTATTTTTTAAATGCAAATTGTTGTAAAACTCAACATTATAGCAAATTCAAAGTTTAATCGTATCTACTTCGATATAATTGAAATAAATAATATGCTCACAGATTTTATATACAATATTTTATTCAGTTTTTTTTTCGTACAAACATGATATTCAGTCATCTATTGATAAACCGTGAAACAAGTACAATTTACATTTGTGGCTCTTCAGTAAACTTTTTATGTATTTTAATATGAGCGCCATGTAATCAACAATATTGTTTACTTTCATATATATATATATATAAATATATATATATGCATCTTTTGAAAACATAACGCGAAATATAAGTTTCCATACAAATTAATGTAACTATGAAAATTAGCCATAAAAAGTAATATATCATTACTCTGTTGTAAATAAAAAGAATTATAATAATTACACAATATATACGTTATTAATGATAATCTCGTTTTATCTTGTTTTATAATGTTTCTGGTTGATAATCAATTTTTGACATTGATTTAACGTTAAATGCGACATTTAAATCTTCTTATTTACATTCGTACCACTTTCTATTAATTCAATTATTGTACAAAAATTACATGTTGCCTGAAAAAATGTGCTTACAATCTGGTGTAGTATAGCCCGTTCACGTTTAACTTAATTTGTTACTTTTCAACTTTGTAATATTAACTCTTGGAAATATAACACATCTACGAAACATCGACACAAATGAAATTTGATTTGAATATGCTTCGATATGCAATGCTTTTACAAGATATAAATCAATCATTAAACAAACCATTTTTCCAAGACGTAATACAACAAGTGAAACACTCTATTAATCGGTATAAAACTTTTGGTTGCAATAATTTTGTCATCCTAATAATATAATTCTCTGAAGGAACAACAAAAAAACATCAATCTTAAACTTCTCGATAACGACAATAAATTGTTATTGGTGAAATGACAAAAATTATAACTGTGATATATTGTTAATCTTCAAAATGCACATAATCGCGCGTTACTGGTGCGTTCCCTGGATTAAAGGAATTTAAGCAAACAAAGCTTATAAAAAACATAAAAAATTGTCAATTATTGTAAAGGCATTTTGTAACAACTCGATTAGAGCAGTAATTATTGCAACGAGATTAATTTTAGTGCGGCATTGTCTCAATCAAAAAATGTTACATTCAGTCCCGTTAAATTATGTGTTGCATTCAAACTCGTTTCGTTAAATAATTAATACCGCCGCTCGCGGCGTTGGTTGTAAATTTGTGACAAAAATTTTGCGTTTGTACTTTGAATGAAAACATTGATGTATTATTACTTTTTTTCTTTTTGGTTTGGGAAAACGGCACAGCGCTGAAGAGCTCCAATAAAACTTTAGAAGCGCCTTTGAATGATTGTTTGTATTGAATTTATTTTCTTTTAATATAAAAATATAAAGAACCAAGTCATGAGACAACACAGATTTTTGCTCGCATTTTATAGTAAACACACGATCGTTTAATAAAAGTCGAATAATCCTTTTCGTGTCGTGTTAACAAAAATAATCATTTATTTGCAATATTGACCGCTGTAAATATAATTTACAAAGCAATTTACTCAGTACTCGAAATCCATGAAATTCGTGTGGTATTTTGTGAATCGGATAAACATATAGTTAAATTTGATCCGTGGTGATATAATTCCTGTTTTATGCTAAATAAGCGCTTTGATAAACATTGATACAATTGTGTAATGAAAATCCAACTAAGCATTACTCAATTAGAAATGAATTTATTGGATTTCAATTATCGAGTAAAATTTCATATACACAATATTTATAATGATTGTAGTTAGTTTTTGCTAATACAACATATTATCATTGTAACGTCCTAGAATGCGTCTAAATTATGTTTTATCTTTTTTACAATGCTTATTATTTGTTTCTTAATTAAAAATACAAATTTTATACGTAACAAATGAGTTACCCCTTTAGACGCATTCGTTTCAAGAAACATATTATACATATTTTTAATTCGACCTAACTGAAGAAGAACAGCAGCAATTTCATTTCATTTTAATGAAATAAAACAAATTATTTAACTGTGTATATTAACATGAAACTGCAATGTCAATAACCACTCGTTGTCACTGTATCGAACAAACCTACGCGCTATAACTGATACGTCAACATTTTTCTGGATGTAGGCCTTTTCGAAAATTGACCCCATCTTTTATGTACAAAAACTCAAATACGTGTTGGTGTAAACTTGAGTTTTTAAATATGATTCTAAATTTCGCAATTAAAATCCTGTGGGACGTCACTTTCTACAATATTTTTCCAGAATCCTTTAATAATAACAAACATGCACGATTTTCTTACTGTTCGTAAGAAAGAATTGATTTTTTAAATTATCTAATATTCTTATACCGCGCTAATAGAAAAATAAATAGTTATATTATCTATGATCATTATTATAGTAATTATAAAAATAGTAATAATAATAATAACAATAATTATAGTAGTAGTAATGATAACATTAATATAGTGATTATTAATCAAACATTAACACAAATTTCAATCAATTTATTAATTATTAATCAATTATTGATTAATTAATTATTAATTTAATACTTTTTAAAACATTTTCATTTTAATAAATTCCATATAGACACAACTTATTAATTTATTATTTTATATCCCAATACATGCTTATATTTTATGTATATAATAATAACAGCATTTTTATTTATTAAACCTTCTAATTTTATGTTTCAAGTTAATTACACATTCAAATAAAATTACGATTATGTTTGATAAATGAATAAATTAAAATATTATTAAAAGTTTTTATTTTATAGCGTAAATTTGCTAATACTGGCACACATGTATATATAATTATATGCATTTTGATATTATTTATTTCTGATTTATTTCAATTATTTGATATTAAATTCAATATAAATTTACGCTAAGATTGAAATTTGTGATTATGTCTAAATCAAATAACATATCTAGAAACCTACTATCTACGATTTTGCAATTATATGTATTTTAATACTTTACTCGGTTGTAATTAATGTATAACTTATAATAAATTATACAATGTAATATAGAAAGTCGTATAAAAGAATGTTACTCTTAGAATTATAAATATTTTAAGATTAATATTAGCAATGAGTTTTGTGATAATATTTAAACATAATGTTATATCTTTTTTTACTTTCTTGTTAAAAATATATGAGTGAAAATAGCCTATAAGAATTAAATAGAAACATGACGTCTCACAAAATGATAGTTTCACGCAGCGTTACTTTTTCAACCAATAAATGTTGAAAAATGTCCTAAAATGTTGGCTCGAGCGATGGATCAGACTTTCCTCGCTGAGTTTCTTTTCACTATTATTAGTGTTGCACAATGTACAACGATATATATAATTATGCTATCCATACTTGTATGTATATTGGTAGTATATAATACCTACAGAACCTGCACGCGAAAGCAAAATGCTTAGGCAGCCAGTGATTGGTCACAATATAAACTCTCCTTGAAGCAAATTTGTGTTATTTTATTCGTAATTTCTATAAAATTTAACAAAAACTCCGAAACATTTGCAAATCAAATGTGAGTATAATTTCAATGTGGGTCGTTGAAAATGAATTTAATGAAAATTAGTCTAAACTTTTTATACGACTAAAAGTTGTAATTTCTAAACATTGTGACAAATTGAATTGTAAAGAAGAAACGCAAAAATCAAGAACTGTTTTCTTTGTCATTTAGTAGTACTATTTTATTATTAAATATTTAATATTAACAATAGATTTTAAATATTAGTAAAATTTAATGTTAATACTAAATAGCAACTATGTTATGTATATGTTATTGTTCAACGAGTATTATTATATTAATATGTGAATTCCGCTCTGAGAATATAAGAATTATTAAATTATAATTTCATCAATATATGAAAAGTGATTTTTTATATAAAATAACTTTTACTGTTAGTAACAATAATTACATACAATGAGACAGATGAAAACTAAACGAACGCAACAAACGTTTTATGTTTTCATATTACAAAATATATTAATTTTTAATGTAACATATATATTCAGTTCATATTGGTATATATAATATATATAAGAAACAGAAGTTAAATATAAATATTAACTTAAAATAAAATTATAAAATATGATTATTTATATTCCTACTACACTTGCAGCTTATAAAACCATTTAAGTGATTTATTGTATATATATTTTTTTAATTTTATTTTATATTATTTATTTAAGTATTTTAATTATATTGATAAATTATAAGTGTTCACAACAAATATTTTACATGATGCAAGTATAATGTGAAAACATCATAAATTAATAAGTCAAATTTATATTATATATATATATATAATATTGTATATATGTTATTTAATGAAAGTTAATTTTCACTTTATTCAAATTTATATATAAAGATTGATTAAAACAACAAAATGTACACATTAGATGAGTAACATGCATAATTTGTTATAAAAATGTGACAAATTTTTGTAATATCATAATATTATCAATAATTTCGTAATAAACGTCTCATTGGTAATAAAAACGATTGATGAAATATGAAATTTAAATATTATGTGTTTTATCAAATGTTCATATCTTTTTTTTGTTAGTTTTTTTAAATAACTTTTAAAGTAGCAAATTACGACTTCTAAAATGCCTTCGCGGTATAATATTTGGAGGGATATGAATCTTAACCATATCTAATTTTTATGGCGAGTCAGTAAAATGCAATACGCAGCTATGGATATACGGACGAGTGACCAAAGATTGCGAAATGGTCGATGCAATCTAATTAATTTTTATCTAAGACTGGCAATGTATGAATAAGTACTCATCATCAAAAACGTATCTAAATGTTATTCTAATGTCGTATGTATTTCTCCTCGACCCTCACTTATATATAAGACAATTCAGATTTTTGCTTTTTAAGAAGTGAGACTCTCCAATTCGTCACATTTTGCTCACAAGGAGAAAAAACTAATATCCACTACTGATTTATATATAATATAACTGACAATTCGTTATTCAGCTTCAAACGAAATTTTCTTATATAATCACATGTATAAACATATATACGAACAAAAGTAAAATGTGATGTACAAATATACTTATTGCATTACACACAAATATGATAAATTTATTGATGAAATAACATATCTATATAACATAATTACAATTACAAATTCAGTAGTGAACATTAGTGTCGGTAATATCAATCGCTATAGCACCTGGACTATAATTTATTTACAAAATGTACTAGACGTATTCGTTTCAATAACAAAGCATTTGTCGAAGTATCTCCAGAATGAAAAGAAAACGATTACAGTTATTGTACATAAAAAATATTATTAACTAATACAAAATAACTATGTGTGCTTCTCAACGTTTTAGACAAATAATTCAGCATGAAGTATATTTTACAATCGGTTATGTTTCATTTATTTCTCTAACGTTATGATTTAAACAAAGAGATATACGAATATCAAACAAAATATTCGTAAAAAAGCGCCTTTGCCTTATCTTTAAATACTCGTTTTTTTTAAGATCGACAGCGTTTTTGTCTAAACCTTATTCTTGTAAGACACAGGATAAAACTGTCAAAGTAGCAAACAATTTCAACGGAGCCTGTCTGTTGCTTCATTGCTTATAAATTTAGGACACAATAATCGCTTCAGGAACCGCCACTTAGTATACTTTAACTTAACATCCGTACGTCAATTTTCAGTCCGAACAAAACGCTGTTCAACGATACAAATGCCAAATTGCTAAATCGCATTAACTAAAAACAAAATTGCCTAACATCTGAATCGTTATAAAATCTCTTCTCTGTGATTTTATAATGATTTAAAACCAAAACCGAAAAGAAAAAAAAACGAAAATGAGACCAAGTTTAAAACAATCTTGCCACCTTAATTACAATTCGACCTAAAAAATGACCTACACCTAAAAATTGACCAGAATCCAAAATATCTTGGAATCCGATGGAAAGCCCGTTCAGTAAGAAGTCTCGAATCTTTTGTATATACACGAAATATACACCATTCACAATTGATGCATAATTTTTCATTAAAGCTCTACGATTTTTGTCCGCGCCTGTTCTGATTATGACGTGTTTTATTAAATTGTTTGCAACGTTCTCGACAACGGAACTGCAGTCTAAGCTTATTGCCTCCGATCGAAGAGAACGCGATTGCTTAGCGCAGAGAGCGTAATTTAAGCCTCAGCACGAAGTATGCAATGATCCTGAGGCCGATAAGGAAACCGATCAGAGCGACAACGTCGATCCAATAAACGGCTTTTTCCATCGACATCTGTTCAAGGAACTTCTGGGGGCTTTTGTAGTGGCAGTAATCTTGGGAACATTTTAGCTTGGCGCGATTGTATCCATAAACAGTGATCATTGCACCTTCAAATCCGTATCTGCAGTATGAAACGTACGCTAAAAATTTGAGATAAGTCGGAATGGCGTCGAAATTGATGAAAAAGCCAGAAAATAGCACTATCGGCACCGATGTCACTGGACCAATAAAAACGCCGCTCTGTAAAAACCAGACGTTAATGTAGTCAGACGTTTTTGCAGCTTGTTTTGTCGTTGTTAATTAAAGACTCAACAAATAACTTACCTCTACACTCATCGCCGCTCCAATTAATAAACCGATAGACTGAGATACAAGTGACGTCAAAATGCATATATTTAGATACATAAGAAACCTTTGCATCTCTAATGGCTGAGATGTCATGAAGTAGACTATTATTACGTAAGCTATTGAATACACGATCTGGAAAAGAATACGTTGTTATAGCCAGTTGCATGCAAAATTAGTTTGATAATTTGCGTTTTTTGAATTTTACCTGAAATGGTATATCAACTAATGTTCTTGCAAAGTAAAAGGCCTTAAGTGAATACCAGTAGTTTAAGTGCTCCCTTACGAATACAGCCATTTCCACAGGAACTGCAAACAAATATTTTAATAAACATTCATACTAATTCTTATGTTGATAAGATTAAATAATTTTCAAATTGTTTATTCGTGCAATAAGTTATAAGTTGTATTATTCAGATATACGTATAAATTAATATATATTCTTATAAGTAATCAATTGTACATCGATATTGCGAAAAACCCTCTACTTTGATGGCAAATATTTCAGAAGTTTACTCAGTGTCAGACCCTTCTAACTTTTACGAGATTTTTTTGTTTAGTTTTTTTATGGCAATAATTTCGCTTTCAATTCATTTATTGTATAAAAACATATCAATATACATCGTACACGATAACAAGATATAGAAACGTGATGGTTTTTGACACAAATTGAACCGTTCGTCTGTTTGAAGGGTATGTCAAGGTCGTAAAGGTCTTGCGTTTTAGTATATATAAATCGATCAAAAATAAGAAATTTAGCAAAAAAATATGATTGTGGGGACAGATAAATAAAAGGTCTATATAATATAAGGCGGGGGCTAAGAAATCTAATATTTACTGAAAGATAACAAGACGCTTTTTCATATTATAAGATGCGTTTAATGTACTTCTAACGAACAATTAATATTATGAGTACATATTATAATAAATGTACTTACACGTAAGAATTGTTGGCATCATAGCAGTGAACATAAGAAACATGACTGTAAAGAACACACAACCAGCATTACTGATGACCTCCGAGGCCTCATTGCCGATGTCATAATAAATAGCACCAATGAGAAATCCAACAATTATATGAGATATTAATCGCACCCTTGTTAAAGTCTGCAATATATATGTAATTAAAATAACGAAAAATTGAAAACATTTGCTATACAAGTTACACATACATATAAGTATATACATTTTCTTAAACAAATGGTTATCTAAATTTTATTATATTTATTCTTTAATTTTCATGTCTTTTTTATAGTACTTGAAAAGTTAATTTAATATTATCTAGTCAGTTGATTTGAATAACGAAATAATTACATATTTTATTGTAAATAACAAATCATTCTATAATATATTTTAAACATTTAATAACAGCTAATTAGATATTCAATTATGTTAGTCTTCATTTTTATTTGAAACATATCCCGAGGTGAATTTTAAACCCTACTTATCACATATAAGTTATCGAAATTGTATAAAAATAAGACCTAATTAGCGCCTAAACACGGCCGAAATTTCCCTTTTTCCTAATAGGATCACTTATTATGTAGGGCCGATTTGGGAAATGTTCTCGAATCATGTAGGTCTTATAGGTCTTAAACAGGACCTAATATTCGAATTTAAGCAGTTAAATACCTTAAATAGTGTTAATGAAGGTTCTGTAGGGGTAATGTAGGACAAAAATGTCGCCTCGGGATATCTAAATATATAAAGTAGTGTTTGTGAGTCCTCCCGCACCAGTGCTGGCTCTAACAACGGCTTTGTAATCAAATAATTTATGCCAAAAATTTAGCGGAGGTCGTCCTCCCCCCAATGATGCTTCACCCCCTCTCTCTACACCCCTTTCAAATATCTAACAAAACTCATGAGATTCAGCATTGTACTTTTTTATCTGACTCATAAACACCACTTCATAAAGTGTTTTGTTTGCTAATGTTCTTTTATCAGGCACCATTTCACATAAATATAATATAGTATATTATGTATAATATTTTTAAATTATAAGGAAAGAGTGATCTTTGATTGCTATATATACTTCCATATATATGTTAATACACTTTTGATTATACGAGAAGTGATAACATCATGTACAGTAAATCTTTACGAGTATTCTTCGTGAAACGTACCATATCTCTCATTTGCGAGAGGAAAGTTCTTTTTAAAAGGATCCAAAATTGAATAAAGCTGTTAGTCGGAAAGCCGACTTTCTGTTCTATGCTTTCGGCACTGTCCAATAACGACGTGGTACAAGAAACGGGCATGTTTATCACAGCAGTTCCACTGAGAGGTTTGGCCACTCCGTTTGGCATAAGATTGGCTGTTTCTGTTTTCGTTTGATCTTGCGGTGATTGTTTAACTACATTTGTCTGTGAACCATTTGTAATGGCGAGTTGCTGACGTTGATAATTATTACACGCGCCATTGTTTACCGCTAAAACCAGTTTATGGACATATTCGCCGTGTTCTCCACAAGCCACCTCCATCACTAAACAAAAAAATATTCATTTTATATTCACGACCAATCAGTTATGTTTATTATGTATTACGTGTATATATATGTGGCCGTAACTATTATGACTTCGAATGTATTTAACTTCGTTATGTCTTAAGTGGAGAAATTCACGAGCAAGATGGAAATTTATGATAAATTCTTTTAATATTTTAATAGCTGATTATCCTTTTAAGCAGCGACTAAAAATAAAACTCTATATTTTATACGAAATTTTCACGGCTTCAAAATTAGCATACCTTATCCGAAACTCGTCCTATTAAATGGAGACAAAGAATAAGAAAGACCGAGGGAGAGTATTGATTATAGAGCGTAATTAAGATTGCCGATTTAGCTCATTAAACTTGTATATTTATCGGATTTTCGTCTTAAATAAAATAATTTTGACACAATTATATTATTTATTTCTTTGCAAGTATTTTTATTAGAATGACTTATTCCCCTAAATTAAGTAAATTTAGAAAGCAAAATCTCGAAATCGGAAGTAATTATAGCAGAAACAAATACTTTCTTATATACTTATATTTTTTGATAAAAATCTACTCATAGGGTATAGGTGACTATATATATTGTAAGATTATATGACAAAAATTCAAACTATTCGGCTTTATAAACCTGATATTGTGATACGTGTTAAGTATATTACCAATGTATGCATTATTAACATATCTTTATTACATATCATTGTCATATAAGCCACGTGTTACTGTATATACAAGTTATTTTTGTAAAATGTAACTTCAAAATTTAGTATAAACAAAATACACGCAAACCACTTTGTTTATAAATTAAAGGCGATTTAGAAAATATTATTAGACATAAAGAAACTCAAGGACAAAACAGAAGTTGAGTTACAAATTACCAAACTTTCCTGTAAAAATTGATACATGGTATTATTTACAAACATTCATCAATATTTACTATAAACTACGGTAATTTTAACTAAACTGTTGTTTTCTCCTTGAGTGTTGCTATATGATTATTAATATTGACCGAATTGGTAGTAAATTTTAATGAAACATCTTTCCGCGTGCACGAATCATGCATTATAAATTCGCAGTCCACAATGTGTGCATAAGTTAAATAAATTAGCCTTTTAATACATTTACGTATAAATGACAAAATGCTATACCGTAATCAGCAGGATTATGATATCCAGGACAATCCAAACCCATTGAAGACAAGAAGGGTACCAATCCCCCTACGTTGCCTTGGTAAATAGACTGACCCTCAGCTAGTAAGAAGAGAAAATCAAACATCTCGAACAATCTTGCACTTGGTTGATGAATGGTACATATAATCGTCCTTCCTGAAACCAAGAATGTCGTATATTGATTTTAAAGTGTATTACAATCGCGCGAAAAAATAAGCCCGCAACAAAATATCATTTACCTCCTCGGCTTAATGACTTAAGCAAATTCAAACACTGAAAACAGGAAGAGCTATCCAAACCGGAAGTGGGTTCATCGAAGAACATCACTGGCGGGTTATTAACGAGCTCCAAAGCTATGGATAACCTTTTGCGCTGGCCCCCACTGAGGCAATGCGTTTGGGTATTGCTGGCATCACTTAAACCCAAAGTTTCAATAATTTCTTCGATCTGCATTAATATTTTACATTTGATTAGTCATTAATTAATAATCGCGTACACTGAAACAAGAACAGTTATACTTACGACTACTTTTTTCTGCGACGCGCTGATGTCTTTGCCTAATTTTAAATTTGCAGAAACCGTCATTGCCTCGTAAACAGTTAAATGTGGAAGTAGACGGTCATCTTGCATAATATAACAGGACATTTTGCGAAACTTACGAAGATTCCTGTCTTTTCCGTTAATCAAGACCGAACCGTTTAAATGGGAGGTTCTATAAAAGGATATCGTTTAAAGTTTTCAGGTTTAATTGAACATTAATAATTACAGTTAATATAGTTTTCCGGGCTGATAATAATAAAAGCGTGATGCTTTATTATTCTAAATTGCCACTAAAACTTCGATATACAAGCTATTAAATTGAATTAAACTTACTTATAGCCAGCTAGGACATTCATGAGTGTACTTTTTCCAGCACCAGAAGGTCCCATTATAGCCGTGAGCTCGCCTGATTTGAATTTTCCGTTTACGCATTTTAAAATAGTTTTATATCCTGCAAAAGAACATCAATTGATTAATTATGTTGCGAAATAATAAATTAATTGATTAATAGGAAATCAAATTTACTAAATATTATATTTAGAGTTTAAATTAAATAGATTTGACATTAACTATAAATTATATTATATGAATATAATTTAACATTGATCCAGCTGCTACAAACTTGTAAATAAGCATTGGTTTGTATTTTTACGTAAAAAATAGTTTTAGTGTCAATATATTTTTGTAATTATTGTGAATTTGATACGGCGCGTATTTACGGTATCAGCAAAAATGCGGTTTATATAATTGTAGCTTATTTTAATATATTTGCCATAAATTATATAAATGTGTATATACAGTCCCTTAGAATATATTTTATTTGTAATTCATGCTATCAATCCACTGATAATTATTAATACTAAAAGGTAATTGATATATGGAAACAGAAGCAAATATATTATTTGTCGATTTCTACAATATTCTTCCACGTATTTGTCAATATCCATCAATAAATTTAATTTTATGAGTAAGTTGGCATCTATAGATAGATTTATTTTAATATATATTATAAAGAGTATGGTACATATAAAATAGGAAAATTTGCATAAAGCAATTTTACAACCAAGTCAAAGAGTATAATGACCTAAGCAATTTGAATTAATTTTTATCGTCTTCGTACCGGTGTTAATACCGGTATCAACCTTGGCCTTTGGAATAAATAACTATTAATTTAGTGATTGTTAAAAACATTTTTTATATAAAAACCTGATTTGTATATACTTTAATTGAGTCAATAAAAATAAGTGTTATAAAAAAAGTATAAATATAACTCATACTTTTATTTGCATATTTGAAATACATCAAAAATGTTAATATTTTTTTAACTGAAAAATAATATACTTTATTGTATGTCTAAAATAGTAAAATGTTATATATTAGTTATTATATAATCAATATATTTATAATAGTGTACATTAATAATATATGGCGTTTTAAAAGCTGTAAGACTTAAAACTTTATATATATTTCTTAACTCTGTTAATAATTTTAAATTATTTATGTATAAATTATATTATTGACCAATTTGACAAACAAACATAAGAAAAAGCTAAAAGTTATTAATAATTATATAGTGTCGTTTATTATGACGTGATTATTGTCAATGGTATGTTCTGTTATATTTATCGGGTGATTTAAAATTTAAAATGTTTATGTGTTCTTTGATTCTAGATTCAAAGAAAAAAAAAATATTATCAATTTTGTAAATAATGTTGTCTATTTTTGCTTAGTTTATCTTTTCTTTTGAGTTGGTTGTTGAATGGAATTATAATATTACATTTTTTTATTGGATTGTTAGTGAAATCATTATGGTTATCGGTCTGAGATATAATATTATGAATGCGTTGTTCAATGTATTTATTGATAAAATTGAGATGACATTTGTTATTGATTAAAATGTTTTTTAAGTAATTAATGTTTATAGAATCAAACTTTTTGTTAGTAAGGATTATGGCTTTATCTACAAGATTGAATATCATTACACTTTCTTATTGTATAGGATAGTTGTAAAAAAGTAAATATACGTAAAAAATTAAGTAAAAAATTTAATATACGTCCAGAATAAGTGATTTTTCTATACCAATCTGTTTTTATTATATTGTTACTGTTGATTACTAAAACATCAACAAAATTAAGTTTTTTTCTTATTCTTTCTCATATAAGTAAAACATAAACGTTTATCATATTCATTAAATTTATTTAGTAAATCATTTACGTGTTCATCAGGTACGATACAAAAAAACATCATGAACATATCGTGAATAATAATGAACATTAAAAGTGTAGGTTTTATAGGAATTGATTTTACAAATTGCTCATCACTAGTTCAGCAATAATGGTGCACCCATCGGTGAATCTTCTATCTGTTGATAAATTTGGTTACTCTATTGAAAAAAGGTAAAATTAAGAATCACATAAACCGCAATTGTCAATCCTCTCAGAGGTATGTTGAGGATCATTAGAATATAATAATACCTATTCTTAATACTATTTTAGTACAGAAATATTAGTGAAGAGAGATAGGGCTACAAGATATTAGGTATAATAAAATTTGTGATGAAATTTATTGTAAATTTTGAAACTGCTTTTTTAAAGTTTTATATGATTTATTATGAAATATTTTGGTGAATATGTTTTGTAATAATTTCGAAAATTAATGAAGCGGTGTACCAAATAATTGAAACTATTATGCGAAAAAGATTATTAATTTTATGTATTTTAGGAAGAGCGTATAAGCTTTAGAAAGGTTAATAGAAGTTTTTCTTATTCTCGTTTGTCAAATTGATCGTTAATATACAAAAATAAATAATGCAATTTTTAATCTACTATATATAGTAATTTTTGCATAATATTTTTATTTATTATAATAATTATCATGTTTTCATATGTTAATTATTATGAAACAATAATATAATATATAATATATGTTTATAATATAATCATAATATAATAACTAAAAAATTATAACTTTAAGTTATATGTAACTATAATATATATAAATATATTTACTATTTTTATATTTCATATAATATACTTTTTTTAAAATTGTATGTTTATAAATTATGTATAATTAGTTGTTTTTATATAACGAATATTCTAGAAATATTACTAAAGGAGAATAGTTCATATATCCCGGATGTATATGTATATACACTTGGTTGGTATGGATAGTATACCCTATCTATATTCACATGATTATAAAACAAACCATAGATTTTCAAGAACCAGAATGGTCATATTGACCGCCGTAGAGATTATAAGCCTCTATGCAATATAAACAAAGAAATAAAAAAGAATAGATAATATAGGATCATATAATCCACAGAAAAAATATTATATTTGATACGTTTATAAACTATATATATACTACATGTAAAAAATAATATTATAAATTGGGCTATGTGAGTAGTACCTTTTTTAATATAGATTAGAAAAATTACTTCAATTTGTTATAGATAATCCAACAAATATATGCCATTCTTTAGAATAAATTTGAATTTATATGCAGTCTGCAGTAAAAAACAGCTCAAATGAATTTATGAGAATTCTTTTCTAATTTATTATTGTATTATCATTATAAAAGCATATTTGTATGCTCATTACTTTAAATTTATGTCTTTTAATTTGACCCCTTAAAATTAGTTCAGGATATGATCATCTATAACAATAGAATTTATTTTTGTTATATTTTAGTGAAATTACGAATAACTTGATAACGACGTCATGTCTCAGATAATACGATTGTTGTGAATGCAAATAACACCCGCAAACCCAAATACATATTTATTCAACACATCCTCTAAATTAACCGCGCAACGTGTATATATATATGTATACGTATATACATAGATGAAAATCCTATTTCCGCCACTGGGGAATATGAGATCTTTATTGACAATCTAAAACGCTGTATGTGATTAATTCATCCAGTTTTTCGACATATAACAATTAATAGCCGATAAAATTACCTTTATTCCATTTATATATATATAAATTTATTTTAGCAAGAAACTAAAAAAATATTTTTATAATGTATTTCTTTGATGTTTTGTTTTATGAAAACTAAACAAATCCTGATTTGCCAAAAATATTACATGTAAAATGAATTAACTAGAACTCAGTAATTCTTTAAAAGCACAAAGCAATATATATACATATCACAACGTATTACTGTTACAAGCTTTATTGACATATTAAATAAACAAAATACAACTTATATTTGACGTTTGAACAAATCAACAAATATTTTTAATTATTTGATACCGTACATGTTAATTAAAGGATTACTATATAATATTTTAAAATATATACGAAATTATATTGTATATAAAATTTCTTTCAATTCCGTCTAATATATAAATAATGTAAAATATTTCCGAAATAAATATTAGGTGACATTAAAAATCAATCTTTTAATAAGCCTATAACAATAATGTAATTTCATTATTTAAAAAACCTTTATTTATTAAAGGTTATTAAATTTCTATTTATAAATCAAGAAATAATCGATGGAAATAGAAAAAATATAAACACTATACGCGTGTTATAATAAATTTCTTGTAGCTTCGATGTTAAAATTAACATTATATATGTATACACTAGTTTTAGTTATTAATTTTATATTATATCCATAGTATACTAAACATTTTTAATTACATGTAACTCTCGCATGATATAAACAGGATTTAGATTCGATACGATCACTCAAATATCGAAACAAATTAATAAATATAGTATATATATATATATATATATATTTTTTCAAAAGACCAAAATAAAAATGTAATTCGAATTTATAAATTTCGAATATATATAAGACGATAATCACAAAAGCATATAAATGTTTTTTCCGTTCCACTATAATGTTTATTTCAATCGTGAAATTGAATGTTTAATATAAGACAGTGATGTTTAAATACTTTACGAAAGAAAGCAATATCCAATTTATCGACTTTTATTTGCTGAGTGGTTTCACTCCAGTGTTATTATACTTGGTGACGCGCGGAAAATATGTATATATATGGGGTTAAATAATGTAAGTATTCGTTACATATTTTCTTTCGTAAGCACAATTTTTAATATGTGACATAATGTAGACCAAGATATCATTGGTATAACTTTATTGACCCGACAATGTTATAGTTTGACTCCCGAAGGTTCGTGTTAGTCGCTTAAATGTGCACGTACTCTGTATCATTTTATTGTATTTGTCTTGGATTTCTTTGTACTTTGACATAACAGCTGTTGATATATTAAAGAAAAACGATTACGACATTTGTAATAAAACCTAGCATGTTTTTCATCACGCGCAATAACTAATTATTTTCGCAATTGAACAAAAATTACAAACTTATCTCAATGACAATTATGATATACTAAAACTAGGATATAAATTATATTTTTGATATTACAAATAGTATAACTACTATAATTATAATATATTTATTTATTATAATTATTTGATTAAAACTAATTATAAATATTAAGCCTGAAATTGAGTACTATATATATATATATATATAGCTGTATCTTTTGCGATATGACTGTTATTTCGTTGAAATTGATATTTTCAATACGTTAAGTTTAAATTGGATAATATTAAAGCGAATAAGCAATTATTTATATCTATATTATTCATTAATATATATAAATTGTAATTATTGGCTCTAGTATCGTATGTGCCATAAATTACAATAGAAGTTTACATCTGCAGTATAGAAGTTGCATCTGATCAATTTTTATTTGTATAGTACAGCAATTGATACAAAAGTAAATTAATTAAAAGTTGTTTTTTAATATAAATATAAATATTTACAATCATTATTTTATTAAACAATTTTTTTACCTTTTATTTATTATAAATATGTATATATATATATATATGAAATAATGTGTTAAAATTATCATCGACGAATAGTTTATTAGAAAATTGTGACATAAAAAAATATGTATATTATTTAATAAGACTATCGATCTTGTCTAGTATCTATTATATTTGCAATTCATTTTATACTTTGAGATCTAAAATATTCATCTTTTCAAAAAATGCATACAGCATCTGGTCTATTATTATAATTAATAATCATTATTCACATTACAAAATCATACAGAAACTTGTAAATTATCTCAGCAACCTTTGTCGTTCAGAAATTCAATAAGTTTCTCTGGATAATGCAATTGCAATTTAAAAATATCGACTGACTATTAAGCAGCGTATTAAGCAAATTTCAACTCATCTTAATTTAAAAAATGATTTGATACATCGTATATGTTAATAGTTTATATATTATGTATTGTCCTCATATTTTTGATATTATTGATAAACAAATATTTAAATATAAACTATCGTGACCGTTAATATTATTTCCACTGTACCAAACAATCAACTGTTAAAGAATTCGCAGATGCAACAAAGTTTAATCAAAACCTTAATTAAACAGGTTTTAATACCTATATTATATCAGCGTTAGATTTGATCAATATTACACGTATAATACATAAAAAACAGACGTTCTGTCACTAATACCAAATTTAAGCAAATTAAATAATCTTACAGTAATGACTTTAATTATGCATTCGTTGCGAGCAATTACACGCAATTATATTTTCATCGGAATGAAATGATAGAAACGAGTAGTGCAAAGTTAAATTTTAATTAACGCTCTAACTTCTAATGATATGAATAGAACGAGGCGTAAGTGGAAACAGTGCGCAAATTTGAGGCCTATTTAAATATGTGTCACGGTATGGTTTATAGTAGGAAGTTCTTGAACCAAGCGCAGAGTGCATTTCTGCGCCAAAACGAACTAACACTCCGCGGACATTTCTATCGATTCTTTCAGTAGGCAGGTCGTTCACATGCTGCGCCAACCAAAACAGAGGAGCCTGTTACAAGACTACCTCGACTCGTCGGTATCAACTGACCTATCGCAATTGTGATGAGTCATGCGATATCTGCCTACGCTAATTTCAATAAGTTATTACATTTTAACAAATATAACAACAAGATATGCTACGAGACGTTTTTAGAACAAAAATCATGCGTTCCTATTGGATCGCATTTAAAGCCATTAGACCCGCGAAAATTGAACAGCGTATGCTGGAGGTTGTGTAATTTTGTTTAACTATTAATTAGTTATTTGGTATGTAGGTATAGTAATTAATAAAATTATAATATGCTCTTGTTATAATGGGTGATAAAATCATGATGGAATACTGTATATCCGTTTAAAAAAATATATGTAGACAAAATAAAAAGGTAATCGAAATAAATTTCAATTATATTTCCAATATAGTAAAATATATACACCATATGTTTGTTTAATAAATCAATTTCTGACAATAATAATATTTTTTATATACAAATTTTTATACTAATTGAATGATTTGAGAAATGATGCATCGGAGCTGTAATTGAAATATTTTGTAACTATATTTCCAATGTATTAGTCAAATTTATATAAAAATACAAATGTTTATGATATTAATTTGAAGTACTTTAAAATCAATAACTGAATTACATCTAAAGCAGTCTATGCTGTACAAATTAATCGTGACATTCACATAAAATATATATATATGTCTTGACAAAACTTGAAATAATATAAAAGTAGATTATAAGTAAATATAAAATAGTAAGTTGAGAGATACACAGGATATTAAATTTATGTCAATTTAATTTTATTTGAAATTAACCGTTATTAACAGACGTAATGTGACATTTATATTAATGTATTATATAATAAATATAATAAAGAATTTTAAGCGACATTTAATAATAAACTTATCAGTAAATACAATATATTATATAACTGCTCACGTATAAGAAATTATCAGAAAAATTAGGACAAAAGCAACCTCTGGGTATTAAAGGTTCATTTTTAAATGGACTTTTACATGCTTTTGTATATTTTTTATGAGAAAACCCTAAATATTTTTAGAGCATTAAATAATTTGTAATTACTCCACAATTACAAATAAGTTTAAATCAATTTCTATAGAAATGCATTATGAAATTGAATAATTTAATTGCGGTATAATTAGAATAATATTGCAACGAGTATTCCTCATTCTATTAATTAATAAAATCTGTGTAAATTATATGTATAATTATACATTTTAACAACAAATAGTTAATATTTTTAATTCACCATTGTACAAATAATTCTAAAAAATGATTATTAATTGTTTACAACTATGCATTTGTTTTGTCATGCAGTAATTAAATTTTAATTGAAACATTCGATATTACAATAAAACATCTGTTTGTATAAATGTCATGATATTGTAAAAACAAGATTATTAATCAAAATATAGAAATAGTTATTCAATAATATTTTTAAAATATAAGCCGTGTAAAAATACTGATATTAATATTGGTAAATTTATGAATCATAGAAATTAAAAACATATTGTAACTACATTATTCTATATACAATATCTTTGGTCTAATATATCAGTCAACAAAAAATAATAACGTGTTACAATTACACGAGTATTTTTATTTCAAAAACTGAGTTTCGTTTCTGTATAAGATTTAATAGATTAACGTATAAAAATACAAAACATTAATATAATGTAATAAAATAAAAAATCTGGTCAATTAATGGAACAATTTTTATTTTCGTACTTCTATTTTTAATTATTGATTCAGCATACAATTTTATTACAGAATATTTAATTTAATGATTTCAAATATAATTTTATACTCTAGATAAAAATTAAATATACAAATTTTAAAAAAGTAAATATTATCATTTACAAATAATAAATTAATGATTATTTGAATTTCAAATTTTTTGGAATTATTAGTTCATTGTTAAATAAATTTAAATTCTTCAAATTAAGTTCAATTCAATCTTAATAGTGTAACATAAAATGCTTATTTTAAGTTGACAGTGTTATAATAAAGCTAGAATTCTTATCAGTGATAAAGTCAATTTATCGTAAAAGATTGATTAAAACCCACCTCTTTTTCTACCCTCGAACACATTATAAACCAAATTTTTGAATTCTATATCTACTGGTGGCCTTTTGGGTAGATGGGTGAGTGGTACCGCCGGCTTTTTATTTGGCTGTCCCAAACCTGTCCCATTATGATTAGGCAATTTCTTTTCCATTAAATCTGTACTGTTTACTGAACCTGCAGTGCCATTGGTGGCTGTACCATTACAGGTACAGTGTACATTGTTTTGCGCATCCCTGTAACATTAAAAGTTTATTATTTATATTAGTTAAACATTGTAAATTAATCATTAATGTTATACTATATATTTAATTAGACAAATTTCATAATATGGTAATATAATTAAATTCTTTACATATTACTTTTTAAAGTATATTAAACATTAAACATTTTAATATATTTAAAAAATGTTAAGCCTATAAAGGAACAGTAATAATTAATAATAATTTTTAATGTTTAGTCACATATTATATATAGTAAAATCGCGAAGCAACATATACGGTCGAAATATAATACAGAAAAATGTGGCTGAAGAACAGCACGTTCTCGGCACACTTGGTATAAAAAAAATTTTTTTTTTTTAAACATTTCAAATAACAGTTTGTGATCATATAAATAACTTTTAAAAAGCGCAATATGAATTTTATTATAAAAAATTTTGTAAAATTTCCCCATAAACAAATAAAGACATACACGTCCGCGTAGCGGTATGGCAACGTTCAAGCTCGAAAACGAGTACGTTCGGACACTCAAAAATTAAAAAAATTAGTCTTAAATTATAGAGTAGTTATCGGACTATAGATTGTAAAAGTCAATTTCATGGGGACACTTTTAGGACAACCTCCATGAGCAAATAAATTCTTTCATGTCGGCGTAGCGGTATGGCAAATTTCAAATTGAAAAACGTGTACGTTCGGATACGCGAAAATTTGAAAAATTATTCTTAAATTATAGACTCGCTTTCGGACTATACATTGTAAAATCTATTCAAGTAAATTCCATTGAAAAATTATAGAAAAACCCCCGTAAGCAAATAAAAACAAACACGTTCGCGTATAGTTATGGCAAATTCATGTTGTAAAATGAGTGCGTTGCAAATTCATTGTAAAAATGCGTTTAATGGGTAATCCCCATAAGAAAAT